>CM064565.1:24285839-24354803 GCA_032716605.1 Paralithodes platypus | reverse complement strand
TTATGGATTTTAGCCTGGTATTGCATTAGATTAATCTATCTATCTATCTATTGCCTGACGCCGTGATCCCCGAAGGGGTGGCCACGAACGAACCGCCCCATGCACCTCTGTCCAGTCAGTCGACGTCCCCCCAACCAGCACCGCCTTCGTTCATGTAGTTCCTCACTCCATCCTTCCACCTCATATTCGGTCTACCTCTCCCCTCTGTCCCTCCACCTCGCTCTCGTACACCCTCTTAGTCATTCTCTCGCTTTCCATACGTTCCATATGGCCGAACCATCTCAAGTTGTTCCTTTTCACACTTTCCAGCACATCTACCTCCACACCACACTCCTTCTTACTTCCTCATTAGTCTGTCTATCCTCCATGTAACTCCGCACGCACTCCTTAAGTAATTCATTTCCACTGCTCTCACTCTTGGTCTGAGTCTCTCAACCAACGTCCATGCTTCGCTTCCGTAAGTCAGTGTCGGGATTACCACACTGTCATGCAAGGACTTCTTCACTTCCATACTGACCACCCTATTTTGTTACTGCTTTTAGCGTTCCTACAACCCTCTTCCCCTGTTGTACCCTTCCCGCACCTCTTCATCCATAGTCCCATCTTTACTCAACACACTGCCCAGATACTTAAAAGAGTTGACGATCTCCATAGCCTGACGTTCAGCTTCACCTCACACTCTGTGACTTCACCCCTTTCGAAGACCATAACCTTGCTCTTCCCCGTATTTACCTTCAAATTCCGTTTTTCGCACACTGTTCCAAACTCATTTACCAGACCCTGCAACTCCCATTCATTATCACTCATCAGAACTGTATCATCCGCAAACAGCAGTATAGGTAGCTTCCACTCAATTCCCTCCCTTTTCAGCGATACACCAACATCCACTGCTCTTGATAGTATTTCTTTCATACTCCATCCATATATACAGTAAACAACCACGGGGACATCAACACCCCTGTTTCAAACCAACATTCAGGTCAAAGAACTCAGCTCTGCTCACTCTCCACACGTACTGCCTCCCTTTGCCATCCTCATACATGCTCTTCACTGCTTTCCAGCAACTTGCCCTCTACTTCCTATACCTAAGTACTTTCCACCAAACCTTCTCTAATCCCTTCTGTCATATGGCCTTCTCCCAGTCCATAAAGGCAACAGACACCTTTTGTTTCTTCTCCAGATACTTCTCCACTAAACAATTCCGGGTTAAAATCTGATCTACAACATCCTCTTTCCTTCCTAAAACCTCCCTGCTCGTCGCCTATCCATTTCTCTCCGTTCTCACGCTCACGCTCTCAATTCACTACCCTACTGTATACCGTTCCCTACTGACGCTTAGAATACATATTCCTCTTTGGTTACCACACACGCCTCTTTCCCCTTTGCCCTTATATCGTGGACACTATGCCAGTCTTCCAGTCATCGGGTGCACTTCCCCTTCTCCCCATGCTAGTTTGCACCTTTTCAATAACCCATTCTATCCCTATCTCTCACCACCATACCTCAACATTTTCCCCCCACACACTCCATCTGTTCCTGGTGCTTTCCCCAACTTCACTCTTTTCATGGCTTCCGACACTTCTGACCTCCTGATCCCCACCTCCTCCTCCACTACTTCTCTTCTTCTCCCTCCCATACCATATCCAGCTATGTTTGCTGGCTCTTCATTCCTTTCATTTAGCAACTCACTGAAGTACTCCCTCCATCTTTCGACTCTCTCTTGCTTCTCGGCTAGCATTCTCCCATTCTTATCTTTCACACCCTTACTGTTTCCCGTGCTACCTTCCCTAACTTTCTTGACTTCTTTCCAGAACAGTTTCTTACTCTCCCTCCATTTTACACTCAGATTCCTTCCAAATTCCTCATCTACTCTTCTCTACTTTCCTTCACTACTCTCTTCACCACCCTCTTACTCTCCACGTACCTCGCTCGTTTCTGTCTCTCGGAATCTTCATTCCCTCTACTACCCAACCACCTCTCTATATGCTTTCTTCTTTTCTTCCACAGCTATTCTTACCTCTTCTGTCCACCATGCTGTACCTTTCACTCCCCTCCCTCTTCTCCTCACTCCACACCTCCTCACATGCTGCACAGATCTCATCCTTAAACACCTTGCTCATCTCTTCCACTTCCTCCATAACTTCCAGGTCGAACCCACCTAGTCGTCTTTCCACTGCTCTCCTGTACTCCTCCCTGACTTCCTCCTCCTGCAACCTCTCCACCCTCCTCACCATTCCACCCTCTCTCGCCTCCCTCCTCACCCACTTCTTTTGTATCCTAACCTTAGCTACCACTACATAATGATCAGACAGACCCCCTCCAATACCCTATACACCCTAGCATCCATCACAGATTTCTTCATTCGTTCATCCACACATACATAATCAATCAATGACTTTCGTTCCACCACTGTCTTATCCTTCATCGTCAACATCCGTTTCCACGTGCACCTGTGGATCATTCTGTGTCGGAAGAAGGTGTTGGCTATCCACAGCCTCCTCCCCACACATTCCACAAGTGCACTACCATTCCCATTCACCTCTGATGGTACCCCCCACCCTCCACCACTCCCTCAACTTTCCTATCACCCACCTTACCATTCATATCCCCAATCAGAAATATTCTTTCGTTCTTGTCAAACTTCTCCAGGCACGCCTCCACATTCATCCAGAACTCCTCTTTCTTTCTTTCAAGTATATCCTCTGTCGGGGCATACACGCATACAATCACCCACGTTTGTATTCCTACTTTCATTCTCACCCACACAATCCTTGAACCCACAGACCCATACTCTCTTACACATTCCTTCCATTTGCTACTTACAAACAAACATGCACCTTCTCTCGCTGTTCCTTAAATCTAATAGCTTTATTTTTCCAACTGCCTCAATGCAACCACTCCACTTCCACTCCACAGAGGTGAACAGTAATCCATCTGAGAACGCACATGACTTTTATATATTACGGCCAACTGCTCGTCAGTGAAGAATTCTCGACCTCTGTACCGGAGTCCCATTTTTTAGAGGCATTCTTAGCAATGCTTCTAACATAATGTGTCCAGCTCAAGTTAGTAGTTAATGTTACACCGAGAATGTCAATACTAGGGGAAGTGGGAATATTTACATCATTAAAATATATGGGAGTCAGTGAGATTCTGTCGGTTAGAAAATTGAATGTACAGTACTTGGTTTTCTGTGCATTAAGGAAACTAGATTCTTTTGTCCCCATTCATTAATTCTAGAAAGGTCCTGGTTCAGAGAAATTGCAGTGTTTATTTTTGAATTTATAAGATCGGGTTGGGTGAAAGAATTGGTAAATCTGAAGGAACTGTGGAGTGTTGAGTCATCTGCGTAGGAATGTATTGGATTATGAGTGGTAGATATGAGATCATTGATATGAATGAGGAACAGAGTTGGGGCCAAAACTGATCCCTGGGGAACACCAGCATTTATTGAGTGAAATTGAGCATAAAGGCCATCTACCATTACACATATTTTTCTGTTATGAAGATAAGAAGAAATTAGTGGAACTAATGATGCAAGGCCGTAGTGTGACATCTTCGACAATAAGGATTGATGCCAGACTCTATCAAATGCCTTTGATATATCCAGTGCTATTGTATGTGTTTCACCATGTTGGTCTGTAGCTTGGTTGATTTGATGCGTAAGAAGGCAAAGAATGTCTGCAGTTGATCGACATCGTCTAAAACCATATTGCCTATCACTGATTAATTTATTATTCTCAAGATGCTTAATTATGTGATTATTAATATAATTTCAAAGACTTTACCAAGAGTGGAAGTTATAGCTATTGGTCTGTAGTTTGATGGATCTGAAGAGGCACCTTTTTTAGGAATTGGATGGATGTTTGCTTCTTTCCAGGGTACTGGGAAGCATGAGGTATGAGTACACAGACGGACATTTTTTACCAATACAGGAGCGAGCACCAAGGAGCAATTCTTAAGTACTATTGGAGGAATTTCATCTGGACCAGGAGTCTTATCTACTGAGAGATTCTGCAAAATAGTTTTGACATGTCTGGTGTGGATCTTAAGTGAGGGAATTTCAGGCGAATTAAAATTAAGTACAGGGACATCTTGATTTATTTCATCTAAGGTTAAGTTGGTGGAGAAAATATCCGCAAGAAGGTTAGCTTTACCTCGTGGGTCACTTACAAGATTGCCAGTCGGAGATTTTAATGGTGGAATGGATGAAGCAGTAGTGAAGTTGGATTTGAATGAGTTAAGAGTAGACCAAAATATTTTGTTATCATTTGGATTATTTAGAAGTTTATTTGTCTGCTTGTGGAGAAAGTTTGATTTAGTTAGGTTTAATACAGTTTTGACATGATTTCTGATGTTTCTAAAGTAATTAAAGGCTTAATGTGTTTTTGATCTTGTGTATACATTGTAGGCTATTGCTTTTTGTTCAGTTACTCTAGCACAATTATGGTCAAACCATTTAGGTGAATTAGATCTTTTACTGTACTTTTGATGAGGAATAAAAGTTTCCATTCCAATTTTTACAAAATCTTGTACTGTATGTGGCTCAAGGTGGTGTGTGCATCATTAGAAAAGAAAGAGGTCCAGGGAATATCAATAAAGAAACCTTGAAGACCCTCCCAGTCTGCCCTATCGTAATGCCATTTAGTCACCAAAACAGGTTCAGAGTGGGAAGGTGATAGACAGGTGGCCTGTATCAGACAGTGATCAGAAGATCCAAGCGGGGACCTCACTGTAACATCATAATTTTCTGAATTGGTTGTTAAAAATAAGTCCAGTAGGTGGGAATTATGATTATGATTATCTGGTACACGGGTGGGTTGGTTGACTAGTTGAGTGAGATTAAATGAGTCTGCAAATAGCTCACATTCAAGACCAGCATCATCAGTCCTGGCTGAATGAGTGAGCCATTCAACATTATGGACATTAAAATCACCCAACACAGTGATTTCAGAAGAAGCATTAAGTTGAGGACACTGAGTTGTGAGGACAGAGAATCAAAAGACTTTGCTCTGGAGGAGTATTTGGGGAACGGTAGATGCAACATATGTATTTAAATTTACCAGCAGAAATTAATTTGTATATAGAATAATCAAAATAGGGACAATTGAAACTAGTAACCTCCTCCACGGCAATTTCAGATTTTGCGAAGCAACATACACCTCCTTTAGGTCTTTAGGTTTGATTTCATATGCTCCATTATTCCTTCTCTAATTACCGTTTCCATTAGTTTACACACAACACTTGTCAAACTGACTGGTCTATAATTTCCTGGGTCATTTCTCTTTCCCTTCTTAAATATAGCTGTTATGTTCCCCTCTCTCCAGTCCATCGGGATTTGTCCTGTATTAAACGATACCTCAAATAAAATTTTCAATGGCTCTACCAACATCTCACCTCCTTCCTTTATGATTCTTGGGTGTATCCCATCCGGTCCGGGGACTTACTTCTGTTCATTTTTTCTATAGCCCTTATTCTAGCACCAGCTCTGGGATCCCTACTATTCTTGTTAACTTTTCCTGAATGTACTTCCAGAATAATTTTGGATTATCCTTCACATTTCTAGCAATCTCTCTCTCCCTCTCCTTCACCCCCCTCCTTGTCTCCCACCTTATTTTATTGTTTATTTGTCTGTGTTCCAGATCCACTTCTTTAGCTTCTATACTAGACCCCCTGTTCTTTTTTAACAATTTTAGTTTTCCCCACAATCGTTTCTTTCTTCTAATCAATGTCCAAAGCTTTCTTTTCATTGGCAATTCTGGGTTCGTTCTTTTCCTCAATTTTGTTTTATCCTTATATTCCCTTACTGGGACACTTTTGGATACAACATTCTCCAGTTTGACTCTAATTTTCCTCCACATTCCTTCAGCGTCTTCACCGTTCAAGTATTCCCCCCAGTCAATGTCCAAACACCGTCTCAGCAGCTCATAATCTGCTCTATCATACATGTATATTTTTGTATTGCTTCTATTATCCCCCTCTGTTTTAATATTGCAACTAAAGCTTATACAGGCATGGTTACTACGACCTATAGGGCTATCCACATTGACATGTTCCACTATATCCTCCTCATTGCTAAAAATCAAATCAAGTACACTCCCCTGCGTCCCATCTCTATATCTTGTCATCTCTGTAGTATGTTGCGTTAAAAAACAATCTCTCACTTTCTCTATAAACTTGTTTTCCAGGCTACCCTGTCCAGCTGGAGTAGTACAATTTGCCCAGTTGATCCTTGGCAAATTGAAATCTCCATTTACCCATTTCTAGAGTCTTACATTTTCCTGCATTGAACTCCATATTCCATTTGATGCTCCATTCATGGATCTTTTGCAAATCTGATTGGAGTTCAAGGCAATCCTCCTGGGTTCTGATTGTTTTAAGCAGCTTAGCATCGTCCGCAAACATGCTCATGTAGCTTGTTAGTCCCTCAGGTAAGTCATTTACTAGACCCCCTGTTCTTTTTTAACAATTTTAGTCTTTCCCACAATCGTTTCTTTCTTCTAATCAATGTCCAAAGCTTTCTTTTCATTGGCAATTCTGGGTTCGTTCTTTTCCTCAATTTACCGCACTTGGGCCGTGCCTAGAATCTCTGCTCTCATTCAAAGTCCGGACTGCGTCCCGGCGGACAACTACCAGACCAGGCTGATCACGAGGACTCTCCAGAGCCGGATCAGACAACCACGGGTGAAACAAGTAAACCTTCCATAGAGGTTGACCGGGAAGTTCACCATGCGGAAACACTAGGAAGTGTGTCAGACAGTTTTGTGCCAAAGCTAAGACCGCTCCAGAAGGATTTTTGTTAGACCCCACTCGAAACCTTACACGGGTCGGGAATTCCCAAGCAAAACGAAGAGCTAGACGTCCGCCGGTGGCTGGCCATCAGCTATTGGGGGTTACTGGTAATTTAGGGCCACTCAAAGAAGTTTCCCTGATCTTAGCCATTACTACCTCTCCGGTGATGTACATTGATTTATGCTAGGGGGCGCATATCAAGGGGACACGAACTACTCCGGTCGGGGAGCCGGATAGTTGCTGATTCACCTAGGTCAGAACTATGATGGTTTCTCCCAGTTAATTAAAATAATAAGCTCACTTGTTTACTCATAACACAACAAGGGCAAGTCAGGCCCCGAGGGATTTTTTTTTCTTTCCCTAAGTGGTTTATATTATCTGCACTGCCAGTTTGCTCTGGACTCCAGGCCGGAACGCCGCGGAGGATTGGCCAGGATCTCACAGTTTATCGAACAAAAGTTTTTGTTGCTCTCGGAGAGACGAGAAGACTTTGTTGTACTCCATTAGCAGGGGACTTGTGTCTTAGTCCCCCTTAATTTTTGTGTCCCCCGGAGGCCCGACTTGTGCGTACGTGGGTAAGAGGTTTTATGTTCCTGTCACCGGCAGCATGAGTAGCTCAGGAGCCGGTCGATTTTACGAAATTAACAATTTACAAAACTAAGCTCTCCTCAACATTTTTGAGCCCTTAGCCAGTCTCATGTATGGATTTGTGTGCCTGCGCACATCCCACCCCCTCACGCAGTATGTGGAATAGACCAGCAACCGGACGGTTATTCATCTCCGCCGCTAGCTTCCAGTGGTTCCATGGCTTCGGCCCACATAGGACACCACCATCAAAGGGACTCGGCGGGAGGGCCCTCTTGAAGGATTAGGTTCTCAGTTACAGTTTTTTCATACTAACAAGTAGTCATACAAGGAAGGGCATACTGGTTGTCTCTGGTAACCCCTAGTAGGGTACGAACTGGTCTCAGATCAAATCCGTTCTTCCTGGAGGGGCGGATTTTTTACGGTTTTGACAACCCGTAAGGGAAGGAAGGAAAAACTACTATTTATTGGTGGCTCCTGAAGTCAATGACGTAAGAGCCTATGGTAATATGGCCTCGTTCCGGGCTCCTCTGAGCCCGGGCTAATCCTGATCACCACGGTCGAGAACCAATATCTTCTTAGGGGGTACCCCTTAATCATTCCTAAGGTACGTCATTGAGACGGAGCCACTGAAAAGTGAAAAATAAAAGGAAAAGGAATAGTACAGTTCGAACACCGCGCCACTTGCGCATTCAGGTCTTCCTCAGTTCCCATGAGCATGCCCTGATATCCCAGTTGACCTTGAACTGGCCTCTCTCGTCCGTAGGCCATAAGAGGCAGACGAAGTTTACTTATCTCCACCACAGTGTTTATATAGCCCCTCTTCGACACAAAAGTTTTGTCCATAGTGAGTTTTTGTGCAGTTGTAATAGTATATACGTCTAAGAAAGTATGTATTTACCTAATTGTAGTTTACAGGAGTTGAGCTAAGCTCGTGTTGTCCCGTCTCTCAGTCTACTTTTTATCCAATTTTTTCTTGAAAATATGGATGTTCCTTGCCCCTACCACCTCCTCCTCCAGCCCATTCCATTTGTCAATACATCTATAGGGGAAGCTAAACTTCCTGATATCGTTCTTGCAGGTAGGTCTTTTTACTTTGTAGCTGTGGCCTCTAGTTATTCCTGTATCCATTTTAATATATCCTCCCTATCCAGCCTCTCCAGCCCCCGGGTGCATTTGTACATCATTATCATGTCTCCCCTCTCTCTCCTCTCTTTTAAACTCGGTAGATTTAATTTGTCTAGCCTCCCTTCATATGGCAGTTCTAAGACTTGGAACCAATCTAGTAACTGCTCTCTGGATTCTTTCTAACTTGTGAATATGCTTCTTTAGATGCGGGGACCACACCACTACTGCATACTCCAATCTTGGTCTAATCATACTCTTCATAATTTTCGCTACCATGGTCTCATCCAAGTAGTTCAGAGCAACTTTCATATTCCCGGCCATTGCATACATTCCGCTAAAGAGCTTGTTAATATGTTTCTCTGGCGACAAATTATCTTGTATAATCAACCCTAAATCCTTTCTTTTTCGGCCTTGCTAATTATTATCTCCCATCCTGTACTCCCAATTTGGTCTATTCACACTTCTTCCCATATTTAACACATGGCATTTACTTATATTAAATTTAATTTTCCACTTGGTGCTCCATTCATATATTTTATCTAAATCCCCTTGCAGCTCCTCACAACTACTTTAATTTGTTATTTGTCTCATAATTTTTACGTCGTCTGCAAACATTGACATGTAGGAATTTATGCCTATCGGCAGGTCATTCACGTACATAAGGAACATGAGAGGTGCCAACACAGATCCCTGCGGCACACCACTCTCAACTTTCCGCCACGATGAGTAAGTTCCTCTAATGTTGGTCCTCATTTCCCTATCTGTTAAATAGCTCTCCATCCATTTCAGCAAACTCCCCCTGACACATTCTAGCGTCTCAAGCTTAGATAACAATCTCTTATGTGGTACCTTATCGAATGCTTTGGAAAGGTCTAAGTAGACTCAGTCCACCCATCCGCCTCTTTCTTGGAGTACATCTATCACCCTACTGTAATAACATAGCAAACTGGTAACACAAGATGTCCCTTCTCTGAATCCAAATTGCTTTGGGGTTATTATCTTCTTTCTCTCCAACATTTTCATCCATCTCTTCCTAATTAGCTTTTCACAAATCTTGCATACAATACTAGTAAGTGAAACTGGTCTGTAGTTTAGAGGGTCCTCAGGGTTTCCATTCTTGTATATCGGAATGATATTAGCTCTTTTCCATTCAACAGGAACCTATCCTTTATCTAAGGAAGCTTGAATTATGTCCCTCACTGGCTCCACTAATTGCTCTGCACACTCCTTTAAAACCCAGGCAGACACTTCATCCGGTCCCATAGCTTTCCTTACTTCAAGTCCTCTCATCGCAGATAACAGCTCATCTCTAGTTATTTCAATCTTACTAAGACCACTCTCCAGTACTCCCGCCTGTAGTTCGTCAAAACCTTCCTCTCTAGTAAAAACTGACCCCAATTTGTTATTCATTACCTCACACATGTCCGATACATTTTCATACGTCCTAGCATCAACTCTTAATTTAGTAATTTGTTTCTTTACCTTCAACTTACTGTTTATATATTTATAAAATAATCTAGGGTCACTTTCACATTTATTTACTATGTTCTTCTCATAGTTCATTTTAACTTGCCTAATTATGTTAACATATCTATTCCTCTCCTGTTTATATTTATTCCGATTACTCTGTGTTCCTTCTCCTTAATCTAACCCAAGCTGCATCACGCCTACCCAAAGCTCTTTTGCATTTCAAATTAAACCAATCTTTCTGCTTAGTAAAATTTCCAGTTTTATATCTTGGGACAAACAGATTGGTTCCTACTCTATAAATTTCGAGGAATCTACTATATTTACCTTGTACGTCCTGTTCCTTAAAAATAAGATCCCAATCTACTCCCTCTAAATATCTTTTCAAGGATACATAATCAGCTTTACTATAATTTAATCTGTCATTTATGTAGCTATTGTCTAATCTATTGGCATTACTCGAGGTCAACTTCCATTTTAGTAATAGGTGATCACTTTTACCTACAGGACATAGATAGTTTATATCACTAATTTCGTGAGGATCTTTTGTAAAAATCAGATCGAGTTTAGAAGGTTCGTTATTACCCCTCATTCTTGTATTTTCCTTCACATGTTGTGCAAGTACATTTTCCGTAACCAACTCCACTAGCCGACTTCCCCAAGATCTCTGATTTGGCCCTGCATCTCCCGATTCCCAATCAACTTCACTACAGTTGAAATCTCCTACCAAGATCAATCGATTCTTCCTTAAAAGCAATCTTCTCAACGACTGAATCATATCCTCTACCATCTCCTCAAACTCCAACTCCCTCCATGCTCTGGTCTTTGGTGGCATGTAAGCTACTGCTATGTCTATCTTTTTTCCTTCTATATCATTGAGTTCAACTGCCATTATTTGTCATTATTTAACTCCACGTGCTTTGCTGTCATAGGGTTCTTAACTAATACTGCCACTCCACCTCCCCTTTTACCCTTCCTATCATATCTCCATATATTATATCCTTCACTAAACACTATGTTGCTGTCAAAGTCCTGGTTCAGCTTTGTCTCCGTCAAACAGACTATCTGTGGTTGATCTTTTCTTAATATATCATCTAACTCTACCTTTTTACTGTTTATTCTATCTATATTAGTGTAGTAGCACAGTATATTTGAATCCACCTCCTTGTTTCTCTTCCCTCTCTGCCTCCTACCAAGTTCACCTCCTCCTCCATCCCTTCCCTGACCCAGTTCCACCTCCCCTGCTAATTCTATTCTCCTCCCTCCCCCTCCACAACCTCCCATACCCCCTCTCTCTCCCTCTGTTCCACCTTCTCCACCACATCCTGACTCTCTCCCCGGTCCCCTGCTCCCTGCATTATCTCTCGCTCCGTCTCCTTGCTTTGACTTCGTACTTGTCTCTCTGTCTCTTTCCCTATCACTCCTCTTACTTTCGGTTCTTGGTGGCTCCTGATGTACCACTTCCTTACTTGCACTTCCCTTATTCTCCAAAAAAAATTCTTCTTTTGCTCTTCAGACAACTTTCCATTCTCTTCGTCAGCCTTAGCTTGGAGTTCCCTTAACTGTTCTCGTTCTTCTACACTTAGGTCCTTTTTTACCCTTATATGATTCAGCTCTGTCAAATTTAATTTCCAGCTCACATTGGCTACTGCTTCTGCTGTTGATCTAAACTTTAGTTCCACTCTTAGTGGTCTCATCTCGCCCTTCTTATATTTTCCTAACCTTCTCACCTCCTCCAATTCTTTTACCCATCCATAACCCTCGTCTAAGTAATCCAGTATCCCCTTGACTTTCACAACATCCCTTTCCTTTCTTACCTTCATATCTGCCAGGTGCTCTTCCACATCTCCAAAGATTACTACACACTTACCTCTATCTATTGTCTCTCTCACTACCTTCTCTTTCTTCTTTAAAACTTGCACTACATTTTTTTCAAACTCTTTCTTTTCCTTTTCTCTCTCTTCCTTCTGCTCCTTCACAATTTCTTCAAGGGCTACCATCGTGGCACTCTCTACCCTTGTCCACTCATTTTTTACCTCACTAATTCCTTTTACTTCCTCACTCAGGTGGCCCTCATATTCCTTAAGCTGAGCCTTGAGTGCCACATTTTCCGCTGCTAACTCGTCTACTCTGGCCATCACTGCCTCTAGGCTGTCACTTACTGGCCTAGGCCTATCCACCCCGCTAGTAACGCCACACATATCGGACAAAACTTCTACTTTAGCCCCTAACTCCTTCCTCCAATTTTCCATCACTCCCCTCCATTTCACAAGACCCATCAATTTTTTTCCATACTTGCCAACTGATCATCCTTGTCCTCGGTAATAAAGCCTTCAAATTCGTATTCCTCCTCATCCCCAGCTAGGCTTTCCCGCCTTCCCGCCATCGCGAGGTGGTCGTCTGCCAGCCTAAAAACAACAATCGCCCCACTATCCCATCTCACTCCAGGAACTGTTTTACTTAATCCATATTTTCAATTACTTGGAATATCCAAATACTGTACATCTAAATTCTCATAAAAACACCTAATTACTTATGAAATGCACATATAAATTTCCGGGACAACACTTGGACACTCCTATCAACTTCACACAAGGTAACTCATTATCGGAGAGCAGCTGCGAGGTGTTGACAGCTCGGAGCTGTGAAGTAAGATCTTTCGTCTGGCTGGCCTACGAACGTGCCATTCAAGAAGCCACTTTCCACAGAGCTTCTAACTATTATGTTTTATCTCGTTTGTTCGTATCATACGAACCTCGGCTCTATAGCTGCAGTGTCTTAGTGTTCTGTAAATTTGTTTTTAAAGTGTAATTCGTCAGTTTTTCCCTTAAGTATCAGTTTTATATAAAGTGCCCTATCTTTTTAACTATATCGGCTGACAGTAACCTCTGGTTGTGCCCTGGCCAGGGTTTACTCGTCACGCCACCGAAATTGTTTATTAGGGCCAAAAGTGCTTTCAATATTTACATTCAAGTCTCTTTAAATTAATTAGTTTAGTTTTCACTCTAGTCGGTCACGAGTCCCTCATCATATTTATTACTTTCAAGTTTTTGTCACATGACAGTGCTTCCTATAAACCAGCATTACATCAACTAGTGATCGAAATTGATATGAAATAACCTACGGGTTCTGCTCATCTAAACACTCGTATATATAATTTTATTTTCCCAAGTTATCATGAGCTCCTACTCCCAATGAGTACCCATAATAATATCATAGTTGACCTTGTCCCACTACAATGAAATTTTTTTGTAAGACATGCTGATAATATTCCAATTACCCAGGTAACCTAGACCCATCACAAAAGGGTTGGGTACCAAGGCCCGGACACCGGGACCGCCAGCAGGGTGGCAGTCCCGAGTGCCCGATCAGGCGGGAGACACCAGAATACCATTCAATACCAAATTCCCGGTTCCCGAGTCATTATCTCAACAAACCCCGGTCCCCAAGACCCGGGTTTCAAGACTGCCGGGTAGGGAGACCCACCCCAGGTAGCCTACCCAGACAGGCGGACAACATTATGTTACCATACACTCATAATTTCCCCGGTTATCCTAGTCCTCATTTCGATGAAACTCGGACACCAAGGCCCGGCTACCAGGACTACCGAGTATGGCGAAAGTCCCGGGTACCCGGATGGGCGGGAAAGACATTACTACCATATAAATATAACCCAAGACCCCGGGTTTTTTTCCTAGGACTTATCTTAATAAAGCCAGAGCACCAAGACTTGGGTACCGGAACTACCGAGTATGACAACAGTACCTGAAAAAAAAATTATAACCCAGACATGTTAAGGCTACGACCAACTATCCCCAGACTAGAATACCGAACGGTTTTATAACCCACAACACCCGGCCGGATACCATCAAGCTATGAGCCGGGTACTCTAACACTAGGCTAGGCCTAAGCCTATCCCAACAACACCAGGTACCCTAAGAGAAGGGCCCCAAATACAGGAATCAAATAGAAATTACGAGAACTTATGATAGACACGTCTATATAACCAGTTAATTTAAAGCAAATCATGCAAGGCTAGACCCTAATCCTAGCCCAAATCAAGTAGACCTAATAAGAACGATGCTTATCTCATTATGCAACATTGACTCCTTGATATTTCAACAGGCTCAGGCAAGGCACGGCATTACATAGGAGGAGCTCTGATCAACAATTGGACCTACTCCCTCCATACCAAGAGATACCACAACAGGTCCTGTACATTACCCCAGACTTCAAGCCCTTGACAGCCCTATCCAAGCCACCTGTGGGCCCCTGCTCAGCACAGCCCTTCCCTTTTTTCCTGGCATAAATTTCTTGTTCTACAGCCGGCAAACTATTAACTATCCCTTTCGGGAAGTAGAGTGGCGGTGACCACAGAAACCATACGCGGAGACCGCAGTTCTCTAATGGGTAATTGTTTTTTCAGTCATGTTTGTTTCAGCCCCGGGATTACCGAGCTGCTCATGCCCCGAGAATTCAAATTGTTTTACCCTTTTTTGAGTCAGGTTAATAACATATAATTAGTAGGCTACACTTCTGTCTGAAGTTTGGCTTACGCCGGCAGAGCTCCCCCTCCCCCGGCATGTAGTGGCCGGCGAGTTGTGGTACATTATAGTGGCATGTAAGCTCCTCCGGCGTATTACCATGTTTTTTCTAACAAGCACAATATGAAGTTCCTTCAGTACTATTTTATCCATATTTGGAAGTTCAGCGAACTACTTTATCTTTTGTATCTGTTTAGCCACTCTCAGGTTTTCAACCTGAGCGGTTTTCTTAGTGAAGAGAGAGTGAACTCTACCCCACCTTGGTAATATTAGCTTCGGTTAATTTCCTAACGACCTCACAGTAGGTTATCATTCTTTGTTCTTGTAGAAACGTTCTTGAGACACTCTCTCTTCACTAGTTTGTTATTGGGGTAGGTTTTTCACAGCAGTTGGGCTGTTTAGGTTATGTGATAGTTCAGCCCATAAGTGGGCTAAGAAAAAAGGGGGGGGGGGGGGATGAGGGTATCCCAGTACACCCTAAGGTAAAAGCCCCCCTCGCCGGAATCACACTGCTACGCTGGGTAGAAGTCCAGGCGTTGCTTCCGCCGGGCAGAAGCCTGAGCATTACTTGTAGTTAAGAGCTAGAAGCTCTATATTTTATGTTAAATTGAATCCATAATTATTTTAAGAGATACATATATAAGAGCTCCCTTAAGTAAGGTGTAAGAGCTAAGTTACGTTTAGAAACAAGCTATGTAAAGCTAGTCAGATTATGTTTTTATGTATAAGTTAAGGTTGGCTATCCGAGAGGCATCGGGATAGCTGGATGAGTGTTGAAACTGGTCAAGGGACTCAGTTATTTTTACCAGATGATAAACTATGAATAGTGTAAAATCTGAAAGGAGTGATAGGGAGTTTTGTATCAGCTCCTCTTATCACAATTTCCAACAGTATCTTATGTAAGACAGCCTGTTTTTTCGAGCAGGTCTTCTTCGAAGCAACGCACTGCTCACACTCTTTAATATTTGTTATTTTTCTATATTGTATGCAAACAATAAAATAGCTATTGTTATACAAATTCTTGACTATACCTTGCGGGTTTGGAGGTTTTTAGATATTGATGCGAATGTCCCCCTCCAGTCTTGGGAATTCAGGCAACATCGTCAATGATGGAGGGGCCACTATTAAATTATAGGTTTGATTCCCAGAGGGAAGTAGAGAAAACCTAATATTTAGTAGGAGCCCCGGAATCATTGACGATGAAGGCCCTCCCAGCCATCCCCTTCCCATTCGCTTGATATCTTGAGTATTATCTTGATATATCAGTGAAGGACGAATGGTGCGCTTGGCGAGGAGCGGCAAGAAGCCACAACGCAAGAAATCCACCGAAGTGGGAAGCGTGTTATAACCTTGATTAAGTAATTTAATCTTCTCCTTTTTTCTTCTCTTATTTTTTACAAAAGTTTTTTCGTAGTGGATACCCAATCTATGACGATACCATAAGAGAAGTAGCGTTGCACTTATGATGAATGACTCTGTTCTTCCTCGCGGCGGTTGATTCAAACGACTGACTTGGGTGTTGAATGGAGACTATTATACTAATAGGCAACATCGTCAATGATTCCGGGGCTACTACTAAATATTAGGTTTTCTCTACATCCCTCCGGGAATCAAACCTATATTATGGACAGTCACTGGGAGATTGGGACAATTACGGCTGGTACAGAACACGACGTCCATGGTGACTCTTCCCCACACTGGGAAATACTGTCTGCCTAGACCTCCCCTGAGTTGAAACTTGGCTACCACTCCTGAGGAGGATAATTTCAAGAATCAATGCTCATAGGTACTAGTCTATGACGGCGGATCATAACATTAACCATTTTATGCATGAGGAAAAAAGAATGTTCAAGCACAAGTATCATTTAAGGTCCCCTTACGTTACAATTAACCACTCCCAATGGTAAAAACTTATGACTTTCTTACCTAAGTGACCAACACTGACCAAAACCTTTCTTATTCGTTTAGAATCCAGTTCTACGTTTCCCGGCGACCCGCGGCGGGCAAAGAGTGAATCAGCACCAGACTTAACCCTCCATCCCCGGGCCCCTAAGCTCCCCCGTATAGCTTGGTACCGGGTGTTTCGGCGATTATTGTGCTATGTTAATTCAGCTGTAACTTAATAAAGACATCATGGATTATTATGAATAAAAAAAAAAATGTTCGTTTCACCTTCGTCTATAGAATGGCGTTGAGTAGATGTCTCTAGCCCCAGTGGCTGCAGAATGGCGAGTGTGCGAATGAGTGTGTTTTTCCACGGGAATTTCTTGCTGCGTTCGGATGCCTCGCCCCGGCCCTGGCTAGCGCGCACCTAGCCGCTCGTCGCACCAGAGTCTTTGTGTCCGATAGGCAATTTTAGTGATAGATGTTGACAATTGGATGTTTGTTGAGATTTTTAGAGTTATTTTGAGGACAATCATATAAAAGTATGTGTATTAGGGTGTCACTGTCACTGATATTGCTCATTTTCACTCGATACCGTACTTTTTATTGCTAATTGAGATAAGTTATTCAAATATTAGGCACTGATTACTTGTTATCACAGGTGTTTATTATCAATTGCACATCAAATATTGCTGAAAGCAGTGAAGAGCATGTATGAGGGTGCAAAGGCGGCAGTACGTGTGGAGAGTGAGCAGAGCGAGTTCTTTGACCTGAATGTTGGTTTGAAACAGGGGTGTGTGATGTCCCCGTGGTTGTTTACTGTATATATGGATGGAGTCATGAAAGAAATACTATCAAGAGCAGTGGATGTTGGTGTATCGCGGAAAAGGGAGGAAATTGAGTGGAAGCTACCTATACTGCTGTTTGCGGATGATACAGTTCTGATGAGTGATAATGAATGGGAGTTGCAGGGTCTGGTAAATGAGTTTGGAACAGTGTGCGAAAAACGGAATTTGAAGGTAAATAAGGGGAAGAGCAAGGTTATGGTCTTCGAAAGGGGTGAAGTCACAGAGTGTGAGGTGAAGCTGAACGGTCAGGCTATGGAGATCGTCAACTCTTTTACGTATCTGGGCAGTGTGTTGAGTAAAGATGGGACTATGGATGAAGAAGTGCGGGAGAGGGTACAACAGGGGAAGAGGGTTGTAGGAACGCTAAAAGCAGTAACAAGAAATAGGGTGGTCAGTATGGAAGTGAAGAAGTCCTTGCATGACAGTGTGGTAATCCCGACACTGACTTACGGAAGCGAAGCATGGACGTTGGTTGAGAGACTCAGACCAAGAGTGAGAGCAGTGGAAATGAATTACTTAAGGAGTGCGTGCGGAGTTACATGGAGGGATAGACAGACTAATGAGGAAGTAAGAAGGAGGTGTGGTGTGGAGGTAGATGTGCTGGAAAGTGTGAAAAGGAACAACTTGAGATGGTTCGGCCATATGGAACGTATGGAAAGCGAGAGAATGACTAAGAGGGTGTACGAGAGCGAGGTGGAGGGACAGAGAGGGAGAGGTAGACCGAATATGAGGTGGAAGGATGGAGTGAGGAAGTACATGAACGAGGGCGGTGCTGGTTGGGGGGAGGGGCGTCGACTGACTGGGGACAGAGGTGCATGGGGGCGGTTCGTTCGTGGCCACGGTGTCAGGCAATAGATAGATAGATAGATCAAATATTAGGTTTTGTGTCACTTTCACTTCGGTAAATATGCTTTTAGGGTGTCACTGTCACTGATATTGCTAATTTTCACTCGATACCACACTTTTTATTACTAATTAGGCTAAGTTATTGTAATATTAGGCACTGATTATTCATAATCACAGGTGTTTATTATCAATGTCGGTCGCCCGGGGCAGCTTGCGTAGGTAAGGGAGACAATGGCCGCCCAGAAAACTATGAGTCACCACGCTCACGCTCACTTGAGCTCTACCACTCGCTCACTTTACCCACTTCACTCTTTTCACCTTCACCAGCTTCCGCAACACCTGTTTCCCCACCTTCAGGATCTGCATCGCTCTCATCTTCACTGGCAAATCCCTTCAACTCAGGTTCTTCGTTACTATAGATGTATTGACAAATGGAATGGGCTGGAGGAGGAGGTGGTAGGGGCAAGGAACATCCATATTTTCAAGAAAAAATTGGATAAAAAGTAGACTGAGAGACGGGACAACACGAGCTTAGCTCAACTCCTGTAAACTACAATTAGGTAAATACAATTAGGTAAATACTAGTAGAATATGCACTCGATGCGTAACGAGACGAATGGCCACTGCTCATCTAGTCAACATCACTGTCAAATCTAGCTCACGCAAAGGTTCTATCTATTCCTCCCGGAGAAAGAACATCCTTGGCGAGGGGCTGTCGTGTAAAACGACGAGCCGGGGCTGTCATGTAATACGACGAGCCGGGGTGGGCGTCGTAGGAGGCACGGAATCGCACACAGTCGAATTAATTTTTTTGGTAGTATCCATGATGGCGTCGGGGTAGAGACTGATGCTGTGGTGTAGTTCGAGCATGGTGGCGCTGTGTACCGTTTGTCAACAAACAAAATTTACGCGTGCTTTTCGAAAGCAAAAATTCAAGCAATGGAGCTCAGCAACCCCTCCGGGCTCCACGGCGTTAGTTTGTTTTGGGCTCCTCAGAGCCCAACCGGGTACCGAGGGTTACCAAGATAGGCTTAGGTGAGTCCTCGGCTTTGCCGATGGCCGACGGAACAAGCTCCCTTCATTCCGCCGGGAATTCGTTCATCGGCTCGATGCCACGACCAGGTTTATTGGATCTCGACTACGTCGGGCCCGCCGGACTGTCTGTCTTAGATTTATTTGACACGTAAATATCGACCAACGATAGTTACCCGTCGCACTGAACTAGACCACCAATAAACACAAAGTCAGCATATCAAGTCACAGACTAATGATACGTCGAATTCCACATACTCTAGGTGACCATACAAGACCATACATTACAAAATGTACGGGGCTCAGTAGGGCCTAGAGGCACGTCTAACGCAGCTCCCGGCTGATCACTCTTTGCCTGACGGTTACGAAACCCAAGCAATAACACGACATGCAAAGATTATGGCACAATTATATCATCAATATAATAATAATACATCCTAGCCATAGAATTAGGTGTGGCTGGGTAAAGTTCAGAGAACTGCTGCCAATTCTGACCATGAAAAGAATGCCTCTTCCTCTGAAGGGAAAGGTGTATGCCTAATGTGTTAGAAGTGCAATGACGTATGCCTCAGAAATATGGGCCGTTAAAGTAGAGGATGTCAACAGAATGGAACGTAATGAGATGAGAATGGTGAGATGGATGTGTGGGACCAGGCTGTAGGATAGAATAACAAGTGATAAGCTGAGGAGCGCTTAGGTATAAAGAGTATTAGCGAGGTGATGCGTATAAGTAGACTGGGATGGTATGGACATGTGGAGAGTATGGATGAACAAAATTGTGTGAAAAAATGCAGGTCTGTGATTGTGGAGGTAGCTGCACCAAGGGGTGGACCGAAGAAGACCTGGGATCGGACTATTCGTGCCGATCTCAAATTAAAAAACTTGACAAGTGAAGCAGCCCTAAACAGGGTTGCCTGGAACGCCGCCATTAGAACAAGAGACTGAAACTGCACGTATGTGTGGAGCACTCCGTCTTAAAATTTTATGTATGTATGTATGCATGTGTATGTATCTACAAGGAGGCCAAATGAACTAACCAGGGCAGGCAGGTGTCGAACAGACAAAACGTCGAAGCATACTTACCTTCCTAGCCAGACTAGGTAGTCCTTCCCCCATCACGAAGAACAGGAACATAGGCGTAAAGCGCAACAACCTGTAGCCAAACTTCTTACTATGTAAGAGAATTTGAAACGCACAAGGTTCTTCATACCACTTAACCCACCCAATTGGGTGGCCGAAAAGTGGGCCACAAAATAGCTACACAAAGAAGCCTCATGCCTAAACTAGCTCGTAGACATAACATAGGGGAAAAAATTCACAACACAGCAATGAGGGATCCTTGCCTTATCACAACGAAGGTCTCCCGAGTATAAGTTGACATGACACACACGGAAAAACTCCTAAGGCATCCCACAGGATGGTGCACGTATCCTATCTAACCTGAATAACTACCTTGGCTCATCACAGACAAGTACAAATTAACAAAATGACTCACAAGTCTGGAGGTAGGACAAGGATGAAGAGAGGACACAAGACACCTCCACTCCAGGAGATGCCTAGAAGCAGAGAGGGCTACTTGCGGCACTTGACGCTAGGGGACACCGCTATAGAACATCAGGCTGTCGGGAAGCGCAGTACAGTAAACCCTCGCTATCTCGGACCTCTAGAAGTCGGAAATCCGCACTACTCGGACTGGCATCGGCCTCTCGGAAAGTTCGCCGTATATCTCGGAAAATTCCGAGATGCAAGGGGAAAACTCCGAGGGCCCACATGGTCTGTCGGACAGGTGTCATATATCTCGGAATATTCCGAGATCTAAGGGAAAATTCCGAGATCTAAGGCTACAGTGAGGTGGAGAAGGACAGTGAAATGGAGAAGGAAAGTGATATTTATAATATATGTCTGCTGGATACTGTATAGGTACTGTAATTTATCTTGAATCTACATTGTTAGTGATAGGGAAGTCTCCGTTTTCTCTGGTGGCTCGGACTCCCTCTTCCAATTCGGACATTTTCCTCTCTTAAGTCGGACATAAGTCGGACTTCGGACATCTCGGATTTTCGGTCATCTCGGACTGGGTCTCCCCCCAATTAGTCCGAGATAGCGAGGGTTTACTGTACTGGTAGATCAAGTTTATTCTTTTATTTTTACCATATTTTTTATCGGTTTCTTCAGTAGTGGCATCCACATCAAACATGACAAGTCCGTGAGTGCTTTGAGCGTTCGCTCATGATGATATGGTTAATCTCTATTGTTTGGGCTCCTAGGCGGGACATTTGAAATGGCGAGCCATGAGTTCAAAGAGAGGCCATAACTTTGTTAAGGCAGTTCGTCAATGATGGAGGGGCCACTAATAAATATAGCAATTTACCATCAGCTGGACAAAATAGACTATAGTATTGCTTATTTTAAAAGACACACCACAAATAACAAGGGATAAAAATGAGCGTCTGAATCCAAGACTATAGTCCATTCACTATAGGTAGGCCAGAAATCCCCAACCCTAACCTCTGTAACTCATAAAGGGCTAGAGCAAGCGGGTTGTAAGTTTTCACACCTATTCCCTGGCTGACTCTTCCTAAATGGTAGAAATAGTAGTTGGATTATTGAAGTCGTTTGTGAGTTATGAGAGGCTGGGGCCTGGATATTTGTCCTACCTCTACTGAACAGAGTATTAAGCTGTTATCACACGGGCGCTTTTTCCTTCAACATTTACCCTCAACACTGGTCTGGCAGCTTATGAAGTCAACATTTATAATATGTCGGTCACCTAAATTCATCTACCATCAGTCTAGTTCCCGATACCAGAAATGTTGCCAGAAAAATGTTGATCATGGAATGTTGACTATAAAAGATCTCGTGTGATACCGGCTTAAAATGTCGCCGGTACAGTCTGATAAATAAGTGATGTCTCGGCACCAAGTATGCTTTGATCAATAATTGATATCAGCAATATTTACACATGATTTCTTCTTTTTGAGTGAGATATACAAACATGTTCCCACACTTACCCACCCAATTCAACATCTGACAGACAATAATACAGCACAAAGCGAGCCAAACGGAATGACAGCCGAGACATGACTTATTAGCGCTACACTTACCCACCCTATTCAACATCTGGCAGACATTAATACAGCACAGAGCGAGCCAAACGTAATGACAGCTGAGACATGACTTATTAGCGCCACAGTACAAAAGGGGTTAACAAATACACCACAAATAACAGGGGATAAAAAAAAAAAGAGAATCCAAGACTAAAACGAGCGAGAGATACGGTAGTTGTGGACATTGTAAGAGACGTAGTACTTCTCACCAGTTCTGTATGGTAGTGGTGGTGCAGAATGGACTGGTGGGGGGAGAGTGTAAGGCTTCAATGATGGGGAGGGAACGATGATACAGTAGCTTAAACAATTAACATCAGGTCAGGTAAAACAACTCTTAATGCGACAATAACTCCAACTCTCCAACTCTTCTAGATAAGTTATAAGATGAGGTAACGTAAAATATATGCAGCATTCAATCGATAAATACATGTAACGTTCAATCGACGATGCGTTTATGTTCAGAGAATGGATGAAGACCGAATGCCAAGAAAGATATACAGCTCGGTCCCGCATAGTGCGAGAAATTGGTCAATACAGTGCGTCACACTATGTGAATTCGCACTATTTAATAGGGCCCCTTCATCATTGACGACTTCCCCTATTAGTATAATAGTCTCCATTCAACATCCCGCGCCAGCATTTTGAATAGCCCGCGCGGAAGTTAACCTGGAGTACTCTTCATAAGTACACGCTTAATTCCCTTACAGGATCGTCATTTTGATCGGGTACCCTACAGAAAAAAACTGTAAAAAATAAAAAATAACTTAATATCTGTTATCATATGAATTGCCATATGCATGGATTTCTCATGTTTCGCTTCCCCAACACCAGGCCCTCTAGCGGCCATCGTCTTCCTTCCTAGTTCCGCGTCCACACTGACAACAAGGCTTGCGCCGTGCTCCGCTTCATTGGACGTTCCAGAGCTTCTAGTGAGTCCTTACTCATTTGTATACATCTGTGTTGTAGTAACAAGGTTTAGATTAGCTAGCACGGCTGCCAGATTGGTGTGTCCGCAGGAAGTACAGTATGTGTTAAAATAGGGTACTTTTGTAACAGGCGTCGACGAGTCCAGGATTGTCGTACCGCGTGTGTTTTTGTTTGTTGTGATACGCCTTTAGTTTTTGCGATTACTTAGCTAGAAGGCTACCACTCTACAAGCCATGATACAGACTGTCATTATTGAGGAGAGTACATGTCAGATTATTATATATCAGCAAATGCTCTGGTTTAAGGGTGTCTGCACGTGGTGCTCCACCTTCTAGAGTTTGTGATTTGCTTTGGGCCCCTTGAGTGGGCCTCCCTCATCCGGGCGCTGTGCTGGGTATTCGGAGCGTCGTCTGTCAGTGATGTTCGTCGTACCTCGTGGTCAGCCTTATGTAGGGGTCTCCGGCGTAGGCTTCAGGTAATTTAGGATGCTAAATTTTCTGTATTTTAATTATATGCCTATGTATGCCCCTAGTGTTTTTTACATGCGTTGTAGCATGTTTTTGCGGTAGGGGAGATGTCCCTATATATTCTTTATGATGTGTTATGAGTGGGACTCAGGGTTGGGGAGCTGTACCATCTCCTTGTCTCTCGAGTTTTTGTTTTTTCCGGCGGCCCCGTGCGGTGGGCCCGAGTTATCCGTCTTATAAACGGGTAGGAACATTCAAAAGGTCCCGGCGTACTTTGGCTGAACCACACTCTCCCGGCGGAACTGCATTCCTAAGGGGGCTGCAAACTCGGCCCGCCGAGTAACTCGCCCTAACTGACCCAGTTACACGATTAGATTTTCTCGCCCTGCGGCGCCGCAAGTCTAGTGTACAAGAGTGATAGATTAGTTTTGCAAACTTGTTTATGTATGATCAGACACTAAAGGTCAGGAGACCTGGGACACTTGTCACAGGTTAGTAGTTAAACCCAGCTTAGACGAGTCCAGCGGAAGGTTAGAGTAGTGGTGCACTCTAGCTAATTTTCCGGCGGACACGAGTTAGGATGTATAACACCTCGCAGGTTATCCTTATGAGCATTGATTCCTGGAAATTTTGTTTTCCAGGCTCCTGACTGCTACTCCGGCGGAGGTTTGGGTAACTGATCCCGGCGGGGGGGGGCCTTATTAGCACCATGACGAGGTTTGAACTATGCATTACTCCTATGCTCTCTTTTGCCAATTTTTGCTCACAAACTTTGCATTAAGTGCGTCAAGTGTTTGGATCGTTCCCGAGGCTTGTGGTTATCTAAACGCTGTTCCATTTGCTCTGAATTGAAAACCGCTTTAGTAACTAATAAAGACTTATCGTGCCTAGCGGCCTTACAGGAAATTAAGAGTACCTTTAATTCTTATGCCAAAGACACTGCCCATAAGGCACTTCACTGTGATGATGAAGTACTATGGGAACAACTCATTATTAAGTCACCCCTTGTGAAACCCGGTTCCTCAAAATCTGTCAGACCTAAAGTCAAGTCGAAAGCCCTCAGCAAAGAGGTAGTGAGTAGTAGCAGTGAGAGTGAGGTCACCGAGGTTCCCCCCTCCGACCGTACTAAGAGGAGACGATCACCCTCTCCTAGGCGGAAGTCGATATCAAGGTCTAGATCCCCCCGCAAACAGTCTAGACACTCTTCCGCAGTGTCTTCCCGGTCTACCAAACGCCGGAGAGAGGATTCTGGGGGAGCAACGAGTCAGGCAAGCAGCGGCAGCCGGAGGGACACCCCTCAGCAACCGCCCCCAACCCCGACCTCCGACACACCTCAACAGGACTTTGAGGACTCAGAAGTGGGGTCTGACGCACTGGAATCCGCACCTAGTCATGAACAATCCTTGAGTGTGTCTCCTAGTGTTACATTTGCCATACCTAAACTGAATTATGTACCTCGTAGTGTTAGATCGGCAGGCCCATGTAGGATTCGGGCTGACCAGTACATGGGGATATCCGTCGGGGTCACAATTGCATTCTCAAGTGATTCCAGACTCCCAGCCCTTTGTGGCAGGAGGTTACTGGCGTCAATCTGAACCTTCTCAACCTCTTTTTAACGTCAATCACGCAAGAACTGAGGAGGGTAGCATAGACATTTCTTACAGTTTCTTACAGTAGATCCTCTGGAAAAAGGCAAACTATGCCTGTGTATCCAGCTCAGTACCAGTACTTGCACTGCTGCGGTCGTTCACGGTGTTGGCGGCGGCGGTAGCAGACGCAACATTTTTACTATTCTGTATTTTTGTTTTATAATCAAACTTCAAATCTTGTCTTCCCCATGCTTTATCAAGATTACTTTCAAACTCCCTTATTGATTCGGAATCGACTACATACTGGGGCAGTGCGTTCCACTCATTTACCACTCTATCACAAAATGAGTTCTTTGCCTTCTCAAGCCTATTTCTTTCTTTGTAAATTTTCTTAGAGTGTCCTCTCGTTCTTGTTCCCTCCCGCATCAAGAAGATACCTTCACACACATCCTCATCGTACTTTCCTGACACTATCTTAAAAGTCTCTATCATATCCCCTCTCTTTCTCCTATATGCCAGTGTCGGAAGCCCCAGTGTCCTCAACCTCTGCTCATAGCCCGCGTTCTTCAATGTTGGTACCAGCTTGCTAGCTCTCCTCTGCACTTTCTCCACTGCTTCTATATCCTTTAACCCCACCCCACACATGTTGCCATCATCGGTCCCAGATTTAACGTGGCCCCCGGCGGATAATGAAATTGTAATTGAACAAGAGAATCTTGAGCTGAGTGGAGAGCCGGCGGAGGTTATGTTCTCTCCGGCTCCCCAGTCACTCACAGGAGAAGACTCTGAGGCAAGTTCCCACTCATCCAGGGACTCCCACCGTAAGTGTGTGACTTCAGATCAGATAAGTGAGTTATTACACAAGGTTATGCAGCATTATCAACTCCCTGCCTCTTCGGAGCCCCCGGTTTCTCAACCTTGGGTGGCCCCTAGTACTTCTGTTGTCAGACCCTTAGCTTCCCTGGGTTTTCTCCCATCATGTCCTACCCCGGTGGTGGCCGCGGCTTCTGGCACTACAGTGCCGGCAGCGCTGGCTACCTCCTCTTTGAGTGTTATTGCAGATATTCCTCCACCTCCTTTAGATAAGGCACCTCTGAAGAAGGGCCCCATGCCCCTCCTCTATGGCCCGGATTGTTCCTGGGTCCCTGTGACTCCAGTGAACCCTCAACTAGCTCAACCTTCTGTGTCAGGGGAACTTCCAGTACCCGGCGAGTGGTACAGTACTGTATATTGAAATTAATAAGACCAGGAAATTTAGGGCAAAAGATGAGGCAGGGAGGATGATGGACGTATCAATTAAGGCTGTACCAAGTTCGTACAACCCGGATTATTTTGTGTATACAGCTGCCCCGGCGATCCCTCCCGCCGCGTCTGCACGACTGTTTGCGGATTGGTCAAAAGCTGATGGCATCAACGATGTCAAAGCTTTGAATGCTCTCACGCCGGAGTTGGCTACAACTCCGGTCCTAGACCAGACGCATACACCAGTCCTGCAGATGGGGCCGGTGGGGTTAGGCCCCTGGGTAGACTGGGAGATAGAAGCTCAGGTTTTTGTGGCTACAATTACTTCTAAGTCTTCACATCAGGTTCCCCAAGAAAATCATGCTTACTTTTCTCTGCCAGTAGCCAAAGCAGAAGGAGTGTCCTCAGATTTACTTAACTTTCTTGCGGCGTCCAAAGTTTCCTTGCACTCCCTTGATGAACCCTTTTCTACCCCCCCCCCGGCTGCTCACCTTGACAGGGACTTCAAGCTAAGAAAGAAGGCTTACCGGATGTTCTCTCAGTACTTGGTGAGTCACCAGATCGCCACCTCCCTTTCACGTACTATTTCAGCTATAGCTGAACCCCAAATTAAGAAAGCTACTGAATTATCTAGGAGACTTTTGCTACAAAATTCTATTCAGTCCTTAGGAGACATCAGAATTGCAATTATGGAGGCGGTTCGAGCCCGCCAAGATCTGAGAGTCCATCTGGTGAGGAAGTTGCCGGCAGACATACGTCGCCGGGTAACTCTCTCGCCGGTACTGATTGCCACCCTCCTTAACTCAGAAACATGGAGTCTTGTGTTTAATATGGTTAATGGTTGGAAGCAGGTTACCTCCCAAGCTCGGAAGGACCCTGCTAAGAAGCCCTTTCATAAATCAAAGGGTGGTAACAAGCAATACCATCCACAAGCTAAACAGTCACCAAGGGATCCCAGACTCCCCCCGCAGCAGGGAGGTAACCCGTACAAGTCCAAACATGGTAAACATTCTGGGTATAAAGGTAAGGTCCCTCAGAAGGGTAATCAGGGCCAGTCATCAGCCAAATCTAGCCAAGCGTCAGATGCCAACCCACCTCCCCCTCCAATAAAACTAGCCACCCAGCCTCTCAGCATCCCAATGCCGTGCTTAAACCTTCCAGCCCGGGCAGTATTTTAAAATGACAGTGCGGCAGATGGGCCGGACCCCGGGTGTCCTTTTAAAATCCCTGTGCTTGAAAGTGTGCTTTGAAAAGCGCGCGGCCAAAATTTATGTTGTAGGGGCGATCGCAGCGCCAACAAGCCTCAACTACAGTACTACCGTTATCAGTTCCTACGTGGCCGCCATAGCGAGTTATAGTGAAAAAATTAATTCCGACGCGTCCGATTCGGTGCAACCTCCCGCGCGCCCCACTGCTACCCCACTCGCAACTTCGACGCCTGTTGCAACCGAGAAGAAAGCTCAACGAAAGAAAGTTAAGCGTTTGTTGAGTGATAGTGCTATACAGCGAGAACTTTTTGATATTGAAGAGAGTAGTGGCGAAAGCTTGATGGACAAATGGCAATTTATAAGTGCAAGCGAAGATGACGATTTCGTTGGCTTTGGAGACGACGATAATGTAGATTTATTTGAGGGGGGAGACAGTAGTGATGATCCTGATGTGGAAGTGTTTTAGGAAGGTGCTATTGAACTTCCAAGTGTGCTAGAACCTAGGCCTACCTCCTCGCCATCTTTGCTAGGTCAGCCTAGGCCTAGCCCTAGCCCAGGACCTTCCCCTTTGCCTGCCCGTACACCCTTGAAAGTGGGCAAATATTTTTATAAACAATCTTTGGTGAAAAGTGCAGCAAAAAAAGCACGCAGGGCAGCAGCAGAAAAGGCTAGGGAAGCGGAAGACACCGATAGTGAATCCGACCAGGGTCTAGCAACCACCCGCATTCCTTTGTCCCGACGCCTTGACCCGGGACGCCGCGTGGGTCACCCACAGCCCTCGGCTTCATCTCTCCCTCAGGATGACCAAAGAGACTCTATAAGTGATATTAGTAGTGTGCCACAGCCCTCAACACACCGCAGAGCATTATTTGATGCGGAGAAGCCCTCGGCTCGCCGCAAAAGGAGCCCAACTCCCGAGGCCGAGGCTCCCATTGTTAAACCTCCCGCAGCCTCCCTCGCCCCACGCCGCCGACGCCCGGTCACTTCTTCACTAGAATTGTCTCCTGAAGAGGATGCTGACGACCCCAACATTGCCCCAGATGACCTGATGTCGCCTGAGGAGGAAGAGGAAGAGGAAGAGAAAGTCCCGACAAGACGAGTTAGAGGGCGAGGTCGTGGACGTGGTCAGCCTGCCGACGCCGCTGGCCCTGGGCGTGGGCGTGGGCGTGCAGGGCGTCCACGTGGCCAAGGGCGTGTGCCAGGGCATCCAGGGCATCCAGGGCGTGTGCCTGCTGCACCTGCACGTGCTCGAGCATCAGCATCCGACCTGTTTGTGTGGACAGATGGGGCTGATTTTGAGCCAGATTGTCCTGCCTTTGACGAGGTACAGATGGGTTCCGGGGTGTCACCAACATATACCTGCGGTCCAGATGCTACCCCCAGTGAACTTTTCTGTGGCTTCTATGACAATGAAGTCATGGAATACCTCGTCAAGGAGACCAACAACCATCATGAAATCTGTGCCAACTTTCTTGAGAGGAAGACCAGTGCCAAGATGGTGGCATGGAGAGCTGTCACTGTGGCAGAACTATATGTGTTCTTGGCACTCACAATGCTGATGACACATATCAGGAAGCACGCTCTGGCAGACTACTGGATCACTGCCGACCTCATAACAACTCCAGTATTTGGCAAGTACATGTCCAGGGATAGGTACTTCGACATCCTCTCCTATCTCCACCTGACAAACAACATGGCAGTCCACCTTCCCGACTCATTATGGAAGATCAGGAAGCTGTATGACATGATACGTCATCGGTTCACCACCTACCTGATTCCTTTCCAGAAGATGTGCCTCGACGAGTCTCTGGTCCTGTTCCGTGGTAGGCTGCACTTCCGACAGTATATCCCGTCCAAGAGACACCGCTTCGGCATCAAGCTCTTCGTCCTCTGCGACTGCAAGACGGGGTATGTGCTGGACTTTGTGGTCTACAGCGGCAAGGCTGGAGAAATTGTGACTGACCCCCTCATTGGTTTTGGTGGCGCTGTAGTGAAGAAGATGATGGAGAGGCACTTCAATCAAAACCACATCCTCTACACAGATAATTACTACACGTCGCCTATCCTGACCAAGTACAGTACCTCCATGACCGCAAGACCGGAACTGTCGGCACAGTCAAGGCCAAGAGGAAGGGCATGCCAGGCTACCCAACCAAGACGAAGAAGACGGACATTTTCCACAAGAAGAGTGGCCCCATCCTCTCCATCCACTGGCATGACCAGCGGAAGGTCAACCTCCTCAGCACATGCCACAAGGCCCAGATGGTCGCCACAGGGAAGGTGGACCGAAGAACCAAGAACCACGTCCAGAAACCAGCAGCTGTCCTGGATTACAACCTCAACATGCGCCTCGTCGACAAGTCCGACATGCAGATGGGCTTCATCGACTCCCTGCGAACATCTTGCAGGTGGTACAAGAAGTTTATCCTGCATACGGTAGATATGTCGGTCCTCAATGCCTACAACATCTACCGTCTGAGGACTCCAGGAGCCAAGAAGTACAAGTCCCTGCGGAAGTTCCACAAGCAGGTGATACTTGAGCTCCTGGCTAAGCATGCGGAACCTGGGAGACCACTACAAGGACCAGGCCAGCTGGACAGAACGGGGTGTGCCAACTTCTTCAGGAGGCACCAGCTCAACCCCCTTCCTTTCAAAGCACCCGGTAGTCGGGTTAGAAGCCAGAAGAGGTGCCATGTCTGCAGCCACACAACTCGCAGACCCCACAAAGTCACAAAAACCACATGGGAATGCCTCGAGTGTGAAGTGGCACTGTGTGCTGGATGGTGCTTCAATGACTTTCACACTCTCCAACAAATTTGAAGTGCCCGTGACAATAACAGTGAAAGTGACACTCTAAAATGTAGGCTAAGAATAATATACAATAATTAATAAAAGTGAAAGAGACACAAATAACTAATAATAAGTGCCCTCATAACAATATGAACAAGTGAAAATTACACTATCAATTATTGTAGTCCAGTGAAAGTGACACTATAATAATAATAAAACTAAGTATAAGTGAAAGAGACACACATAAGTAATAATAAGTGCCTTCGTAACAATATGAACGAGTGAAAGTGACACTATATATATTATTAGCTTACCTAACAATACATAAAAGTGAAAATGACACCATCAACTATCGAAGTCCAGTGAAAGTGACACTATAATCATAATACTAATAATAAAACTAAGTAATAAGTGACAGAGACACAAATAACTTCATGAAAATAACTTTATTGAGTGAAAATAACATAAAATAACATAATAACTATAATAAATTGCATAATAAACAATAAAACACTATCAAATCGCTTCCCGGCATAATTGCGGGTGGAGCGACGAGTGCAACTGGGCGTCGTAGCCGGGGCCGCGGTCGAGTGTTCGGACGCGCCGAGGTAAATACGCGGAAAAAGTTACCTCCACTTCCATCACCATCACTCCGGAACCAGTTGCGCTAAAGAGCTCTACTCAATGCTATTCTATGCGGCAAGGTAAGGTGCACATTTTTATATATCTTTCATTAATGTAGGTAATATATGAAGTGAGATTAGCCTTAGTTTACTTTTGTTGATTTTCAGCCAGATCGCCCGGATACGACCTCCGTCATTTAGAAAGGCAGCCCGGGCCACGAGGGTTAAGGACACAGGATTTGAGAGTTGCCTCGAAGGTAGGACCCCGGTTGCACCTGGGTTCGTTCCATTCATTCCGCTCGGCCTGGCCCAAGAAAACCTGGGCCAGGAAAGTAGTGAGCAAAGGAATCACCTGGTGGTGGCTCCGGCGGCCTCGACTGGGTCAGCCGCGGGAACACACCAATGTGTCTCAGGAGGAGGAGACTCTACTTCAGGAAATTATCACCAAACAAGTCCTTATCCCGGTCAATGCCAATCACCCAGTATTCACTTCAAGATTTTTCTTAGTGCCGAAAAGGGACAGTGTGTAGATGTGACCAGTTCTCGATCTCTCGCAACTGAACACATTTGTAGAGAATTCACCCTTCAGGATGCTTGCAGTTCAGCAACTCAGACTCGCGATTCCGCCGCAAGGTTGGATGTGCTCGATCGATCTCAAAGATGCCTATTGGCATGTCCCAATAAACAAACGGTTCCAAAAATTCCTCGCCCTAAGGGTCAGACGAGAGGCTTATGTCTTTCAAAGAATGCCTTTTGGTTTGAACCTGGCACCGAGAATTTTCACAAAACTCGTCCGGCAAGCTCTTTTACCCCTGTTAATCCAGGGCATACAGGTGTTTTGGTATCTAGACGACTGGCTAGTAGTGGCGAACTCTATGGAATTATGTCAGGATCATGTAAACCAAGTGTTAGCTCATGTACAAACCCTAGGGTTCAAGGTGAACTTGGCGAAGTCTCGCCTTGTCCCCTCAAGGACTATTCAGTGGATAGGGCTGGTCTGGGACACCGCCAATCTGACTCTTACTCAGAGTGTGGACAACCGGAGCAGGTTCCGTAAGAAACTGTTCCGTTTTTTCCACAGTCTGGATACGACCAGGAAAACGTGGGATTCCCTAGTCGGCTCTCTAAACTGGATACAATTAACTGTGAAGTTGGGCCGATTGAAAGTCAAACGTTTAATCCTGGAAGGCAACAAAGTTTTCCCTCTCTCGCCGGAGAAGAAATTATGGCCAATTCCTCCATTAATCCACAGCTTACTCTCGGTCTGGGCCAAGCGAGAAGTCCTCCACTCTGTCACGACATGGGTTTCTCCCCCTCCTACGGTGTGGGTAGACACAGACGCCTCAGGGGCACTAGGTTGGGGCTATCAGTCCACCCTGAGCCATCTAGGTCAAGGCACATGGTCGGGCGACAGTCATTCCCATATCAACAAGCAAGAGCTTTTAGTCCCCCTCTTTTTTCTCCAAACTCACGGCATGACTTTAAAAAACAAATCAATTGCGTTCCGAATGGACAACCAAACTGCAGTTTTTTGTATTCAGAAACAGGGCTCAGTGAGGTCACGAGAGTTGTTGAAGGTTTCCGAACGGATTTTTGCCCTGGCCGAATCGCTAGGAATTTCCCTGCAGGCAGCATATCTCCCCGGCGTGGCGAATGTCTGGGCAGACGCTCTCTCTCGCCGGCGGAGCACTCTAGTAGAATGGACAATCAAACAGGCTATCTTCGACAAGATGATTGCAAAGCCATCCCGTCCACAGGTGGACTTGTTTGCATCCACAGAGAACCACAGACTTCCCCTCTTCCTCACTCGTCAGGAGGTAACCCCGGCGGGGGGACCCGATGCATTGTTGGTAGATTGGAACAGGTGGACCTCAATCTATCTGTTTCCTCCACCAGATTCTGTGCTAATGTGCAAAGTAATTCACAAGCTGAGGGATTACCGGGGCCGAGTTGCGATGATCGCGCCGCTATGGCCAGCCCAGGTGTTGTACCACCAATTGCAACAGTGGTGCAGGAGCCCGGTGTCCCTCCAGGTCTCCGCTTTCCACTTGGAAACAATTGGTAACCTTCGGATCTCGCTCAGTTTTGCCTTATGGATATTTACCATGCCAAATGGTTAGCCCAATTTGGGGAGAGTGTCACTAATAAATTAATGAACCAATACACCATGTCTACCAGGAGACAATATCAATCCCATTGGAAAACCTTGACAACCTGGATTGTAGAGTCAGGGCAAACTACCGCCTCAGGGGCTTTAATTTTCAAATATTTAGACGATCTATTCGAACAAACAAAAACATTTTTCAGTAACCACTCTAAAAAATCATTTGTCTGACATTAGAACCCCCTTTTTTTATCTCACTGGCCTTTCCATACCGCAGGCAGAGGAGAAAGGTTTTATGAGGGCGTGTTTCAAGCTACGCCCACCGCCCCGTCAGCTCATGCCCACTTGGTCGCTTGACAAAGCCTTATCAGTACTTCAATCGCGCAAATATAATAATGCGCCGGATTTTGATTCACTTTTGAAAAAGGACGTTTTCCTCATGGCTCTTGCCACCGGAAACAGGGTGTCTGAGCTGGCGGCGATGAGCAACGAACCTAATTGCCTTAGCTTTGGGAGACTGCGCGATCATGTGCAAATCGCGCCGTCTCCCACATTTATAGCTAAGAACGAACATTCTGAACATGTATTTTCTGAATTTTCCGTCCCGGCTTTAAAGAGGGGCCTCACTCATCACCTTTTACGTCCTGTGCAAGCACTCACAATGTTTTTGAGGGCTGCGCAGCCTCGCCAACCAGGTGCTTTATGGGTCAACCGGACAGGTAAGCGTGTTACAAAACGAAAGTTAGCTTCCTTGCTTGTGGACGTTATTAGGGAAAGTAATCCCGGCGTGATAGGCAGGGCTCACGATATCAGGAAATGGGCAGTCTCTCTCAGATTTCTACAAAATTACTCAGTAAAGGACATTGCTAATACTCAATTATGGGCTTCCAATCATACGTTCCTAACACGCTACCTGTCCGTCGCTCTAGATAAACCAAAGCGTACCTCTGTAGCATTACGTCAACGGGTACAGTAGGTAATGTTCTATTAAGTTAAGTTTTGCTGTTAACCCTCTCCGACATATGACGCGATTTTGAGCCTATTAGGGATACTTTAAAGCCTTTGTTACCATCAGGGATATTTAGAAACCTTAAGTTTAGTTACTTCAACCTCTGCAGTTGTCTTTGAGTTAGCTGTGGGCAGAAAACTAATTTTGGAGAGGTAATTATAAGAGTGAGAGAACTCTATTTCTTATTGCTAATCTGGCAACCTCTGCGTCATATGAGTCTGAAAGGGTTAAAAAGCCGGGGGGGGGGGGGGGTGCGGAATAGTCCATATCCCCTCTGTGCCTCTGAAGATTGTGATGAATCACGAGCTGTGATAGTTTCTTACAGTTTCTTACAGTAGATCCTCTGGAAAAGGCAAACTAGGCCTGTGTATCCAGGTCAATGCCAGTACTTGCACTGCTGCGGTCGTTCACGGTGTTGGCGGCGACGGTAGCAGACGCAACATTTTTACTATTCTGTATTTTTGCTTTATAATCAAACTTCAAATCTTGTCTTCCCCATGCTTTATCAAGATTACTTTCAAACTCCCTTATTGATTCGGAATCGACTACATACTGGGGCAGTGCGTTCCACTCATTTACCACTCTATCACAAAATGAGTTCTTTGCCTTTTCAAGCCTATTTATTTCTTTGTAAATTTTCTTAGAGTGTCCTCTCGTTCTTGTTCCCTCCCGCATCAAGAAGATACCTTCACACACATCCTCATCATACATTCCTGACACTATCTTAAAAGTTTCTATCATATCCCCTCTCTTTCTCCTATATGCCAGTGTCGGAAGCCCCAGCGTCCTCAACCTCTGCTCATAGCCCGCGTTCTTCAACGTTGGTACTAGCTTGCTAGCTCTCCTCTGCACTTTCTCCACTGCTTCTATATCCTTTACCATATATGGAGCCCACACCTGGTTCGCATATTCCAGGTGCGGCCTAACCAGCGCTGTATAGAGATTCCTGAAGATTTCTTCGTCAAGTGACACAAATGTCCTCCTTATCAGCCCTACAATTCTATTGGCTTTGTTTATCTTTTCCGCTAAATGTTCTGAGAAATTTAACTTATTGTCAATCACTACTTCTATATCCTTTTCTGCATTAACTTCCTCCATCGCTTCATACATACTGTATCCTACCTTGTCTATCTTGCTTGTCCCAATCCGCATGTACTTGCATTTTTTTAGATGACAATGCATTAACCAATGCTCAGACCATCCCTTCATGCCCTCCACATCTCCTTGAAGCAAACCCACATCTTCCTTACTCCTCACTCTTCTATACAGCTTAGTGTCATCCGCATACAGGTATATCTCACTTCCATTAGTTAAAACTTCAGGTAAGTCGTTGATAAATATAACTAACAGTAGAGGTCCCAACACAGATCCTTGAGGTACCCCACTTGTAATTTCCCTCCACCCCGAGCCTATTCCATTCACCAGTACCCTCTGTCTCCGATCTTTCAGGAAGGCTTCTATCCATTTCACACATTTCTCCCCTATATTATAGCTTCTAACTTTCTCTAATAACCTTTTATGTGGGACCTTATCGAAGGCCTTCATAAAATCGCAATATACCACGTCTATAACATCACATCCTCCAGAATTTGCATACAATCATCTACCACCTTAATTAGCTGTAGTACTGTCGACCTCCCCGGCAAGAATCCGAACTGTCTCCCACTGAAAAGTTGGTTTGATTTCATATGCTCCATTATTCCTTCTCTAATTACCGTTTCCATTAGTTTCCACACAACACTTGTCAAACTGACTGGTGTATAATTTCCTGGGTCATTTCTCTTTCCCTTCTTAAAAATAGCTGTTATGTTCGCCTCTCTCCAGTCCATTGGGATTTGTCCTGTATTAAAAGATACCTCAAATAACATTTTTAATGGCTCTACTATCATCTCCCCTCCTTCCTTTATGATTCTTGGGTGTATTCCATCCGGTCCCGGGGACTTACTTCTGTTCATTTTTTCTATGGGCCTTCTTATTCTAGCATGGGAAAACTCTATTAGTTCCAGTGCCGGTGCCTGTTTGATGGGAATAGTAGGCACTGCATCATCCGACTCCACTGTTAGTACCTCCCAAAGTATTTCCCCAGCACCTCTGCTTTCTCCTTATCAGTTTCTGCTCTATTCCTATCATCCAATTCTCCTATCAGTTCTGGGATACCTACTCTTCTTGTTAACTTTTTCTGAATGTACTTCCAGAATATTTTTGGATTATCCTTCACGTTTTTTGCAATCTCTCTCTCCCTCTCCTTCACCCCCCTCCTTGTCTCCCACCTTATTTTATTGTTTATTTGTCTACGTTCCAAATCCACTTCTTTAGCTTCTATACTAGACCCCCTGTTCTTTTTTAACACATTTAGTCTATCCCACAATCGTTTCTTCTTCTTATCAATGTCCAAAGCTTTCTTTTCATTGGTAATTCTGGGTTCGTTCTTTTCCTCAATTTTTTGTTAAACCCTCGCTATCTCAGACTAATTGGGGGGAGACCCAGTCCGAGATGTCCGAAGTCCGACTTATGTCCGACTTAAGAGAGGGAAAATTCCGAATTAGAAGAGGAAAGTCCGCGACACCAGAGATTTTTTTTTTTTTTTTTTTTTTTTCTTTTTATATATATCTATTTAATGCATCTATCTCCCTTATACATATATATAACTATGTCTTATTTCGTCTTTTTTTAATCTATGAATCAATTCTAATACGATGGAATTGAAAACAATATTACCCTTCTAACACACAAATAATAAAATTAAAAAGTGAGTAAATAAAAATGTCTCCTTTGTCTTTCAGAAACATAAGTCCGTCTCGTATATGTTAGTATTTTATCGCTCGCTCGCCCCTAGCCACTCTCTCTCTATCTATTTATCTCTCTAATGCATCTAACTAACTCCCTTATACATTAACATAACTATGTCTTATTTGGACTTTTTGTAATCTATAAATAATTTCTAATGCGATGGAATTCAAAACAATATTATCCTTCTAGCACACAAATAATAACATGAAAAAGAGTCAATAAAAATGTCTCCTTTGTCTTTTCAGAACCAATTAAGTCCGTCTCATAATAGTTCGTGTTTATCGCTCACTTCCCCTTCTGCAACTCTCTTTCTATCTATCTTGTCTTTTCAGAACCAATTAAGTCCGTCTCATAATAGTTCGTGTTTATCGCTCACTCCCCCTCTGTAACTCTCTCTTTCTATCTATCTATCTCTAATGCATCTACGTAACTCCCTTATACATGAACATAACTATGTCTTATTTGGACTTCTTGTAATCTTTGAATCATTTCTAATGCAATGGAATTGAAAAATATAATATCGGACATTTTCCGAATACTTATATAAAGTCCGACAACGTCAGAGACTGTCGGAACGATGACGGAAATGTCCGAAATACCGAAGTGCATATCCGAGAGGCTAGCCAGTCCGACTAGTACGGGTTTCCGACTTCTAGAGGTCCGAGATGGCGAGGGTTTACTGTATTCCCTTACTGGTACACATTTGGATATAGAATTCTCCAGTTTGACTCTAATCTTCCTCCACATTCCTTCAGCGTCTTCACCGTTCAAGTATTCCCCCCAGTCAATGTCCAAACACCTTCTCAGCAGCTCATAATCTGCTCTATCATACATGTATATTTTTTTTTATTGCTTCTATTATCCCTTTCTGTTTTAATATTGCAACTAAAACTTATACAGGCATGGTCACTACGACCTATAGGGCTATCCACATTGACATTTTCTACTATATCCTCCTCATTGCTAAAAATCAAATCAAGTACACTCCCCTGCGTCCCATCTCTATATCTTGTCATCTCTGTAATATGTTGCGTTAAAAAACAATCTCTCACTTTCTCTATAAACTTGTTTTCCAGGCTACACTGTCCCGCTGGAGTAGTACAATTTGTCCAGTTGATCCTTGGCAGGTTCTACAGTCCAATATTAATTTTATGATTAATTCTAAGAAGATATCTCGCATAGTTGCCACTATGTATGTTTTTTACAAGATTGTACAAATATATATTTAATGTACAAATAGTTTTAAGAATGGAATGAATAACTACTGCAGAGTTACAGTTCTCGGGAACACAGGTGTCTCCCACTTTATCATGCATACGATCTAATGTAAAGATCTGACCATGAGCAAGCAGTTTCTTAATGTCACACACTGCTTGCAAATCTTTTATAATTTTTTGCATACAATAAAACTTTAAAAATTTTACTTGGATTCTTCGTCCCTAAGGTTAGGATATTTTACGAATGTCCCGCCTCCAGTTTTGCTAATCAGGCGAAGTCGTCAATGATGAAGGGGCCCTATTAAATTATAGGTTTGATTCCCGTAGGGAAGTAGAGAAAACCTAATATTTAGTAGGGCCCCGTAATCATTGACGACACTGTCCCTCCCGACCATCCCACTTCCCATTCGTTGATTTCTATAGTTTATTCTTGGCATATCAGTGAAGGAAGACGATGGCCGCTAGAGGGCCTGGTGTTGGGGAAGCGAAACATGAGAAATCCACGCATATGGCAAGTCATATGATAACAGATATTAAGTTATTTTTTATTTTTTATATTTGACAGAGTTTTTTTCTGTAGGGTACCCGATCAAAATGACGATCCCATAAGGGAATTAGACGTGCACTTATGATGAGTACTCCAGGTTAACTTCCGCGCGGGATATTCAAAATGCTGGCGCGGGATGTTAAATGGAGACTATTATACTAATAGGCGAAGTCGTCAATGATTACGGGGCCCTACTAAATATTAGGTTTTCTCTACTTCCCTACGGGAATCAAACCTATAATGTGAACAACATATCCTATGGGAAAACACTTAATTGGTCAATCGGCCCTCCATATAGTACACATATCTTTCCCTATATAGTTATTTATACTGACACAAACATACCAAGAACAAATGTTAATGATAAATATAGCATATCAATGGTAATATTATTTTTATTAATCTCACCACCACACCCCCAATGAAATTAATTAAAGTATATATGATCCACCGGGATTCGAACCCGGGTTATCACACACATATTTTTGCCACCTTAACCATTACACCACCAGGAAATTAGACCTTTCCTTACCTTAAATTCTATACTTGATATGATCACAAACCCGAGAATGCGAGATAGCGTCACACAATATGAGGTAAAAAATTTCTGACTGACCAGCCTCCCTCCATGCCCAAGCTGCTCAAACACCAGTGATGCCACGAGTCAGGCAGGAAATTTATCGCACTGTACAAATTTTGGCCGCACTAATAGAAAACTCCCTGGATTTAACCCATATTGCCACCCGACTCGCAATAAAAGATCGTATTAGCATTGGTTGATAATTTTGTGTTTAATATTTTCATTGCTCGCACTAATCAAAATTCGCACTGTTTGAACTCGCATTATACGGGACCGAGCTGTATGGGAGTCAGGTGAGTGGAACAGCTAGTAGTGGAAGACCACCTATGGTATGGGAAAAGAAAGTGGAAAAATATATTGAGGAAAAACTTTCACGTAGTGGAAGGGGCATTGTGGCACGGGCAAAGCCATCCTTTAGTGGGGGTTTCCCAGGGGGACATTAGGATAAGAGACTGAAACTGCACATATGTGTGGAGCACTCAGTCTTAAAATGTTATGTATGTATGTAAACAAGGCGTCGGAGATGATGATGATGTTTAATGATGCAGGTTCGCAGTTTTTAATACCGTACAATCCCTTGGTTGACAGGGGTAGGGGGTGCACTTGTTACAGGGACTTTACTTGACATTTGTCACAAAGCAGTAGACCTGAGTGTCCAAACTCTTGACATCTACCAATGCCATGATGTGGGATCCAACTGCAGACCCTTCCATCACCAGTCAGACGCGCTACTGACCATACCACGGCCCGGGGTATGTTCAACCAAGTGAGTAATACAATATCTCTTTTAGATTAGATACAAGATGAGTTCTATCTATCTATCTATTGCCTGACGCCGTGATCCCCGAAGGGGTGGCCACGAACGAACCGCCCCCATGCACCTCTGTCCCCAGTCAGTCGACGCCCCTCCCCCCAACCAGCACCGCCTTCGTTCATGTACTTCCTCACTCCATCCTTCCACCTCTAATTCGGTCTACCTCTCCCTGTCTGTCCCTCCACCTCGCTCTCGTACACCCTCTTAGTCATTCTCTCGCTTTCCATACGTTCCATATGGCCGAACCATCTCAAGTTGTTCCTTTTCACACTTTCCAGCACATCTACCTCCACACCACACCTCCTTCTTACTTCCTCATTAGTCTGTCTATCCCTCCATGTAACTCCGCACGCACTCCTTAAGTAATTCATTTCCACTGCTCTCACTCCGAGTCTCTCAACCAACGTCCATGCTTCGCTTCCGTAAGTCAGTGTCGGGATTACCACACTGTCATGCAAGGACTTCTTCACTTCCATACTGACCACCCTATTTCTTGTTACTGCTTTCAGCGTTCCTACAACCCTCTTCCCCTGTTGTACCCTCTCCCGCACTTCTTCATCCATAGTCCCATCTTTACTCAACACACTGCCCAGATACTTAAAAGAGTTGACGATCACCATAGCCTGAGTTAAGGTGAAATAACTAATGTTCAATAAAGTTAGATATATTTACTTTATATATTCCCACCCATCTACGTTACCTATAAAGCCAGCGTCACACCAGCGCTTTTTCAGTCAATTTTTATGAGCAATTGTAGTCTGGCAGCTTTATAATCTCAGGTGTATCAAAATTCAGCCCCTTAACATAATCTACCTTCAGTTTAGTTTCCGATTACTATGTGAAAAAGCCTCAAAATACCACAGGAAAAAACTTGCTCATCAAAAATTGTCGAAAAAACTCTCTTGTGACACTGCCCTAAGATCAGGTTAATCAAAATAATCCTGATTCAACTGAAACAATAAACGAGCTATAAGTGGGTGAGGGTCGGTCCTATCCAGAGTGAGGTTTGGCATCCTCTACTCAACCTTAGCCATTTCTGTGTGTCACTTTTACTGTACTACTTTTCCTTCTAGGTGCTGGCGAGATCGCCCGATTGGGTGGCACTGCAAGGGGGGCTGCGGACGGTGGGGTCATTGGCCCGGGGGTGCCAGCCCGTGGGCTGATGATACCTTCCCCTGCTGCCCTATCAAAGACAGATCTCATCTCACCCTGGCCCCTTCGGGAGCCCGAGCATCTGGCGCGGCTTCGGCCAATCAGACTCGGGACTGCTCGGCCAGACATTCTGGGGAACTACAACAACAACAACAACAACAACAACAACAACAACAACAACAACAACGACGAGTTATAGCCTAAGTCAAAATGTAAAACTTTCAAAACAAACAAACCAAAACAGGAACTGCACAATATAAACACAAACCAACTTATCAAAATAACTATGTGGAAATAACACATTGAAGATTTACCAAAACAATAATGTGAAATTGAAAAACCTATAACTTAAATAAGAATCAGGTAAACTCAAGCAGGTTTGGTATAAAATTTTATATTTCACTGTAATACTCACACTCACAACCACATTCTCTCTCTCTCTCTCTCTCTCTCCAGTCACTCTTCAGGTTTTCAAAGTACAAGGGATTATACCCTGTTCCAAATAGATAGGCCAAAACTCTTGAACATTAATCTCTATAACTCACACACAACTAGAGTAACAGAGTTGATATTTCTACCATTTGGGAAGGATTAGCCAGGGGATAGGTGTGGACATTGACAGCCCATTTGCTGCAGCCCTTTTTTGTGTTACAGAGGTCAGGGTTCAGGATTTCCGGCCTACCTATAATGAACGGACTACAGTATTGTTATATGAGTGGACAATTCAGATTGGCCGTGAGTTTTGTAGATCTTAAGGGGGGGGGGGGGGGGAGGGGGGAATTTAATTTGTTTATTGTTATTTTTCTATTATTCTGGGTCCTCTCCTGGGCAACCTAGATGTGTGTGAATTTTTTTATTTTTTGTTTTTCTGTTCAGCCAAGTTCAGTCTGGAGTCGGCCACCCCCAGCTATTGGGTATGTGCCTGAGTATATACACACATACTGTACAGTATATACATATACAGTATACTCAGGCATATACCCCATAGCTGGGGGTGGCTGACTCGAGACAGAGCTTGAACAGAAGCAACAAAATAAAATAGAAATAAATATTCACACACATCTAGGTCGCCCAGGAGAGGACCCAGAGACCATGGACCATTTGGGGTCTTCCAGCATAAGACTCCCAGGTCCCAGACCTCCCGGAGAGGTTCCGGTCTCAGCAGGCAGACATGCAGCGAAGCACACCACAATGCCTGCTCACCTCACATCCAGGCATGACCCTTCATATATACCGGCTCCCCGGGCCAGGCACCTGACGGACTATTATCTAGTCAAACTGGCGCCCAACCCCCTCTCCCAACGACCGTGTTATCACTCATCTATTCACAAGCATTCTCCATTCATTCCTATTTATTGCCACTTCTCTTGCCTGTTCTACAGTCATCTCTCTATCTTCCAATGCTTGTACTACACCATCTCATGCAAGGTCTTCCTCTCCCTCTACCTCCCCTTGTTTCTGAATCATATATTCTCTTTGTAAGCCTTTCATCACCCATTCGCTCAACATGTCCATACCAACACAGCACCCTTCTGTCCACTCTGGCCGATAAGGGTTCCTGTTGTCTCACTCTCCTACATACCTCTTCATTCCTCAATCTGTTTCTACGTGTCACTCTACAGTCTACACATACTCCTCATGCAGTTCATCTCCATCACATCCAACCTTCTTTTCTCTTGTATATTCAGACTCCATGTCTCAGCCCCATACATCACTGGGTACTAGCAGGCTTGGATGGTTTGGACATGTGGAGAGGATGAATGAACACAGCTGGGTGAAAAGATGCAGGTCCAACAATGTGGAGGGAACTGCACCAAGGGGCGGACCAAGAAAGACGCGGGATCGGACTTTGCAGTCTGATCTTAAATCAAAGAACCTGACAAGTGAGGCAGCTCTTAACAGGGCTGCCTGGAACACCACTATTAGGACGTGAGACCAGAACCGCGCTTCGTGTGGAGCACTCGGTCTTTAAATTTGTATACTGTATGTATGCATATATCCCTTAATTTATGCACTTCCTAGATTTTTAAAACACTCTATTTGTTCCAGCATTTCCCCATCCAGTCGTATATTTAGGTTCACCCTACGAGCACCTCTATTACACACCATCACTTTATTTTTATTGATGTTCACCCTCAGTTTCCTCCTCCCACAAATCACACCAAACTCTGACTACTCGCTGCAGTTTCTCCTCAGAATCCGCCACCAATGCTGTGTCATCAGCAAACAGCAACTGATTCAACACCCAATCACCACCATGCTTTCCTACTAAACCCAATCCTCTACCCCTAGATCTCATATTCCCTCCCCCACCAAACCGTAGTAGAACTTCCGTTTATCAAAATTCCTTTATCCCCAGAACTTCAAGTCTCTGGAATTCACTTCCTTGGAGTTGCTTTCCACAAATTTAAAACCTACAACAGTTTAAGTCTATCTATCTATCTATCTATCTATTGCAAGACGCTATGATCCCCCAAGCAGTGGCCACAAATGAATCGCCCCATGCACCTCTATCCCCAGACAGTCGAAGCCCCTCCTCCATAACAGTTTAAGTCCAATTGTTACAAACATTTAATGAATGGAGGATGCGTTTAGGCACGTGTTTTGTCTTTGTTTTTTCCATCGATTGTGATCTTTTATTTCATAAATTTTATTTTAGTAAGCGTTGTTTCCACATAGCGATTTTGATAAGTTGTTTTGACTTTATATTGTCTTTGTCCCAGTTTTGGTTTGCTCTGTTTGCAAGTTTTACATTTTAATTTATTGTCTCTTAAAAAAATAATGTAGAGAATGCATAAAATAGACAAACTGAAAGTAGAGAAGAATATCTTAAGGGGAGGCAGACCGTTTTTCTGGACGCCCTTCTCCCTAATGTTTAGCCCCACTAGTTTTGAGATTATAAGACCTTCAGTCCATTAGTGTGGCGATTTTAACACCTTTCGCCCCATTTCGTTATCAATTTTAAGACCTTTCGTGCCATTTAGGTGTCGATTTTTTGCTGGCGAGCAACAGCGAGCCTGCAATTTTAAGAGATATCGGCCTTCGGCCGGGACATTTTTCTACTGAAAGATGTACAAATTTATCTTGAAGGAGGGTCTAGGGGGTGTTTTTCTAAGCTTGATGGAAGTCTAGGGAGGAAACTAAAACAATATATGAATAAATGAATTAATAGTGCACCCGATGACTGGAAGACTGGCATAATAGTCCCCCTATATAAGGGCAAAGGGGAAAGAGGAGTGTGTGGTAACCACCGAGGAATATGTCTTCTAAGCGTAGTAGGGAAGGTATACAGTAGGGTAGTGATTGAGAGAGTGAGAACGGAGAAATGGATAGGCGACGAGCAGGGAGGTTTTAGGAAGGGAAGAGGATGTGTAGATCAGATTTTTACCCTGAATTGTGTTGTGGAGAAATATCTGGAGAAGAAACAAAAGGTGTATGTTGCCTTTATGGACTTGGAGAAGGCCTATGACAGAGTGGATAGAGAAGGTTTGTGGAAAGTACTTAGAATATACGGAGTAGAGGGCAAGTTGCTGAAAGCAGTGAAGAGCATGTATGAGGGTGCAAAGGCAGCAGTATGTGTGGAGAGTGAGCAGAGCGAGTTCTTTGACCTGAATGTTGGTTTGAAACAGGGGTGTGTGATGTCCCCGTGGTTGTTTACTGTATATATGGATGGAGTCATGAAAGAAATACTATCAAGAGCAGTGGATGTTGGTGTATCGCTGAAAAGGGAGGGAATTGAGTGGAAGCTACCTATACTGCTGTTTGCGGATGATACAGTTCTGATGAGTGATAATGAATGGGAGTTGCAGGGTTTGGTAAATGAGTTTGGAACAGTGTGTGAAAAACGGAATTTGAAGGTAAATGCGGGGAAGAGCAAGGTTATGGTCTTCGAAAGGGGTGAAGTCACAGAGTGTGAGGTGAGGCTATGGAGATCGTCAACTCTTTTAAGTATCTGGGCAGTGTGTTGAGTAAATATGGGACTATGGATGAAGAAGTGCGGGAGAGGGTACAACAGGGGAAGAGGGTTGTAGGAACGCTAAAAGCAGTAACAAGAAATAGGGTGGTCAGTATGGAAGTGAAGAAGTCCTTGCATGACAGTGTGGTAATCCCGACACTGACCTACGGAAGCGTAGCATGGACGTTGGTTGAGAGACTCGGACCAAGAGTGAGAGCAGTGGAAATGAATTACTTAAGGAGTGCGTGCGGAGTTACATGGAGGGATAGACAGACTAATGAGGAAGTAAGAAGGAGGTGTGGTGTGGAGGTAGATGTGCTGGAAAGTGTGAAAAGGAACAACTTGAGATGGTTTGGCCATATGGAACGTATGGAAAGCGAGAGAATGACTAAGAGGGTGTACGAGAGCGAGGTGGAGGGACAGAGAGGGAGAGGTAGACCGAATGAGAGGTGGAAGGATGGAGTGAGGAAGTAAATGAACGAAGGCGGTGCTGGTTGGGGGGAGGGGCGTCGACTGACTGGGGACAGAGGTGCATGGGGGCGGTTCGTTCGTGGCCACCCCTTCGGGGATCACAGCGTCAGGCAATAGATAGATAGATAGAACAAACAAACGGTCTGCCTCCCCTTAAACATGTGCATTAAATCAAGAAACTAAAGTAATACTGCATATGAACTTTGAAAATGCATAGAATAAAAGAAAATAAGAGAAAAATCCTGTTGATGAGTTTTTAGAGAATGCATTAAAATACAAGAAATAAACAGCAATATTATTATGCATTTTGTGAAATATATTATATAATTATATAAACAAAATGCATATGAAACTAAGAAACCAAATGCAATATATTATACTGTACAAAAAATTGAAACCAAGAAAAATAAATTAAAATATATAACATATTAACCCCTTGAAGCTCTGATGCGTTTTAGCAGTTTATTTTGGCTATCATTAGACGATTTTATGAAGCTTAGGAAGGATCTGTGGGTATTAAAAGGGTAAATACTATCTCAATCAACCCTCTGACTTCCATATACCATTACTAATCTGAATAAAATCGTCAAATAATACCCAGAAAACAGAACAGAAGCGCGTATTGGAGCTTGAAAGGGTTAACAAAATGCATATGAAACCAAGAAACCAAATGCAATATATATGCAGTACAGTACTGTATATTTATAATTTGAAACCAAGAAAACTAAATGAAAATATGATGTGTATTAAGGGGAGGTTTTTAGTTTGTTTCCTACTCCTCCAGCAATCTTAAAATTTCACCCCCTTGACCCCCTTTTCAAGATAAATTTGTACATTTTTCGGTAGAAAAATTTCCCGGCCGAAGGCTGGTTACTCTTAAATTACAGGCTCGCTATCGCTCGGCAGGATAAAATCGACACCTAAATGGCACGAAAGGTCTTAAAATTGACAGAATGAGGCGGAAATTCTTAAAATCGCCAAACTAATGGGGCGGACGTTTTAAAATCTCAAAAGCAATGGGGCTAGACATAAGGGAGAAAGGGGTCATAAAAAAGTCCCTCACGTGGAAATTTCCCCTTAACAAAATGCATGAGAAAACAAGAAACTGAATGCAATATATTACAACAAAAATTGAGAATGCATATAGACTAGGACCCCCAAAGTACCTTAGTAGAGGAGAACGGATGACCTCCGAGGTTCTAAATGGAGCTTGCAACACGGAGAACGGATGGCGGCCCGGGCCCCCTTGCTTCAATTAGTGTTTTTAAAGTGCGCATGCTAAATTTTTTGTTTACATATGTATACACAGCGAGGAGGCTGTAGGCACCAATCATTCATGGTACAGCCTTAGGTGGAGTATAAGGATTGCTAGACATCCTGTTTCACCACCTGCTCTCCTTTGCTGTTTTTTCTCTGTGCCTCAGTTACATAAAGCATATTTCTAGCTTGATCTTAAGATACACACACAATTGTTTTCCTTCATAAAACCACAAGTGCTACACACCCTACACTAACTAAACTCTTTACAATTTCTTATTTTGGTGTAGGAATGTGGCGACCCCTTTGGTGGTACAATCAGCTTCTGTAACAGTGGACCCCATGGTTCCTATCTTCAGAACATTCCTGTGTTTGGTATGGTTCCCGCCAGGGCCCCACTGGGGGGGGGAAGGGTCGCAGTTTCTGCCATGGCCAGCCCTTACGGGTGTTTTCTTAGGAAGCAGGGCGTCAGATTGATGATTTACCACACTGTCATGCAAGGACTTCTTTACTTCCATGCTGACCACCCTATTTCGAGTTACTGCTTTCAGAATTCCTACAACCCTCTTCCCCTGTTGCACCCTCTCCCGCATTATGACATCCCTATCAAGATTATATATAAACTGAATACCGGTATATAAGAATACTTGATAATTCATAATAAACAAGAAAGCAGAATCAATAAACTGTAAAACAATGTATGAAAATGCATAGAATAAAATGAATGTACAGGTATACAAATATTTAAGAATGCATAAATACCAAGAAACCAATATTATTGAAATACTGTAGAGAAACGATTATTGAAAATGTACAAAATTAACTGAACGTAGCCTAAAATTAACCGCGAGCAATAGATTATAGAAAACAATCTCGGAGAATGCAGAATAAAGAAATTAATGTGTGTAAGTATCCATGTGTAATATCCATAAATTCAAAACATTCTCTGATAATGTGCAAGGAAACCACAAAACTCAATAAACCCAAATTTGAGAACCATATAAAAAGTGAAGAATGCGCATAATACGGATAAACTGAAAGCGAGATATTTATTAGAAGACACAAATACTAAACAAAAAAAAATCAAAACATTCTCTGATAATGTGCAAGAAATCAAGAAACTCAATAGAATATCAATGAAATAAACAATGTGTAAATATTTAACCCTTTCACGCATTTATGACGCAGAGGTTGCCAGAGTTCTCTCGCTTATAATTACCTCTCCAAAATTAGTTTTCTGCCCACAGCTAACTCAAAGACAACTGCAGAGGTTGAAGTAACTAAACTAAAGGTTTCTAAATACCCCTGATGGTAACAAAGGCTTTAAAGTATCCCCAATAGGCTCAAAATCGCGTCATATGTCGGAGAGGGTTAAGAAAGCGCAAATATCCATAAATTCAAAACATTCTCAGATAATGTGCACGAAACAAAACAGAATATCATAAATAAAAAAAATTTGAGAGCCATAAAAAGAAGATTTAAAGAGAATGCGCGTAATATGGATGTAGTAGAAGCGAGGTACTTGTTATGCTGTAATAAACTCCTTACTGTACGAGGGTTACACTGTCATAAAGCCGGCCCCTCGGGAAGGAAGGAAAACACATAAGAAGGTTAGGGTTAGGAGGGGGATTGAACACCGGTCGACACTCATTCAATACAACGCTTGCAACTTTCAAGGCTTTAAGGAAGTTGGAGCCGTAAACATCGATATAAAACAGGAATACAATAAGTTAATAAGGGAAAGTTGGAGCCGTAAACATCAATGTAAAACAGAGATGCAGTTTTTAATGCGGTACACTCCCTTGCTTGATAGGGATAGGGGGACTTTACTGGATATTTACCATAAACCACTAAACCTGAGTGTCCAAACTTGATGTCTACCAATGACACAGGGTGGGATCAAACCCTTTGATCAACAGTCTGACGTGCTACCAACCATACCATGACCCCTATGTTTTTCTTTATTCAATTATAACTATCAGAGTTGAGTTATGGATAGAACTTGCTTTTCAAAACATAGTACTGTATACAGTACTATAATATAATAATACATAATACATAATAATTAATAGGTTTGACGACCTCCCAGTAAACCAAATAAGGAAAACCTCTTATTTGGTAGTAGCTTTTATGTTATCCAACGTAGTGTTTATGCTAAGATTATTTGGTAGTAGCTTTTATGTTATCCAACGTAGTGTTTATGCTAAGATTATTTGGTAGTAGCTTTTATGTTATCCAACGTAGTGTTTATGCTAAGATTATTTGGTAGTAGCTTTTATGTTATCCAACGTAGTGTTTATGCTAAGATTAACTTGCTCATGTAGTAATGTACACCCTATGTGGTGGATTGTATTCTTTATTTCATAAATTTGATTTTAGTAAGCGTTGTTTCCACATAGCCATTTTGATAAGTTAATTTGACTTTATATTGTCTTTGTCCCAGTTTTGGTTTGTTTAGTTTGCAACTTTTACATTTTAATTAAAGTATAATGCCGCTCCGCTCTAGGAGCGGCCGATTTATCGGAATCACTTGCACGATTAACCAATAATGTTGAGAGATGCACCTCAATTCTCTACTAGATATGTTGTGCACACTTAGAGGCTAGTATTTGAATAGAAAATAGAAAATATGGGTGAGAGTAGAAAAGAAAAAGTTTATAAAAGTTGCCCATTTAATCTAGACCCTCATGGCGCATGAGTGAACCCCCAAGGTACCTACCTCTAGCCTTAACCCCTTCTATACCGGTGATGTACAATTAATTATATTCTGGCAACTATTAGACGATTTTATTGAGCTTAGGAAGGACGTCTACCAATCAAAAGGTTACAGACTACAGTATCTCAATGAATCCTTTTACCTACCACATATCCTTCCTAAGCCTCATTAAATCGTCTAAAAGTAGCTGAAATCAAATGAAAAAGATGTCGCCGGTACAGAAGGGGTTAAGACGGTATCAAGGTACTGTATCAAGTAATTACACTAGATTGGATGGGCAGGGATTCGACGAGAAGGTGGCATACTCTGACGTTGGATACTCCGAGGCTACTACCAAAAAAATATGTTTTCCTTATTTGGTTTGGTGGGAGGTCGTCAAACCTCCCAATTTAGTAAAAGTCTCTACGTTATCCAACGTAGTGCTTGAGTACCAAATTGGAGGCGGACATCCAATCTACAGGACGGTTGAAGGGATGACACCCCCCACCCCTTCAGACCACCACAACGAGCGGACGGCAGGCACCCAGAGAGGGGAACCAGAACCACGTCACAGGAGGCAGCACGAGCATGGGCAAAGGTGAGCAACACCAGGACGGCACCGCACAACCCCCGATGACCGGCGAGGCCAGAAGCGGCAGAAGGAGGGGAAGCAGCCGGAGTAGGTGCCCCAACCAACCACCAGACCGCGCTAGGCGGAAAAGCGCGGGCAGGGAATACCCACTCCATACCACGCCGCAGAGGCGATGAAAAAGGGGGCACGGTGAACTGCCCGATCCCAAGGGGACGCAGCCAAGACGCCGAAAGAAGGAGCCCCCCCTCCCCCCCTCAGGAGGCCGGAGGGAACACTGAAAACCCCCACGGAAAAGGTATACCCTCCGTAACAAGAGAAGGAGAAGGAAGGCACAGACAATGCCAGCCCCCACACCTCCGCCACCGAAGGCCAAGCCAGAGGACATTACAAGTAAGATGACGGCCACCAACAAGGAGGCGGCCCAAGACACCTGGACCCCCGAGGAGGGAAACCCACAGGCCAAAGGCAGAGGACCGTGCTCCACCAGGCAGGGAAACCAGCAGCGCACGGCAACTCACAGAAGAGTGAGAAGACGAGGGGAGAAGGCCAGAAAAGACGACATCATGAGGGAGCCGACATTCCGTCCACAGAGTGCGCCGCAGCACACCAAAGGGCAGACAAAACAGAGGAAGTGAGACACAACCCCAGTGTGAGGCAAGGACACAAGAGAGCCATAACCAGCCAAAGAAGGGCAAGGCCCAGCAAAAGAGGCAGTGCACGGCATTCAAACCACAAAAGTGGCATGTGACACAAGAGGAAACACTTGGAAGCCAAACATGCGGAGTGCAATGCCAACCCAGTGGAGGACAGGAAGCAGGTCGCGGCCACCGCAGCCGCTTCAGAGAGGCACACAGGAACCGGAGGGAGGACAGACACAAAGACAGCGGCGGGGATGCACAGACCCTAGAGGGTGCAAGCAGAGAGGAGCCAACCCATGCCATGTGGCAGCACGAGTCCAAGTAAGGAGGACTGCAGGAGGCAACAACCAAAGCCCTGAAGAATCTCGGGCAGATAACTCAACCCACCAGCCGGATGAAGAAGGCCACGATGAGGGAAAAAGAATCGGGCCAAGCGAGGATAAAAGAGAGAGCAGCGTGACGCCTCATCCCGACAAACCACAAGAAAAAGAATCGGTCACACACAAGTATGAGAACAAGGATTAAAACATGGGCAGCATGTACCGAAGGCACCCCAGAAGGAACCGGGAAGGGTATACGGACAGGTCCAGAGAAGGACCACGACAGGGGATGGAGCAGTTGGAGCAAAAACAGGAGACAACGCCGCCCGCCGCAGTAGCAGAACCCCCAGGACCGGATCCAATTAGTGCCGTGACCAAAAAAGGTGAGAGGTAAAGACAGGCAAGCCCAGAGCGTTAAGGGGAACCCAGAGCAAGGGCGATTGCGGCAACCCACAACGGTCGAGCACATTGGGATCGTGCCACCCAGTCGTACGGCACCGGTAACCCAGTTCCGAACCCAGCAAAGAGCCGGGGAGGGTACTAACAAAAAAAGCCCGGGAAGTGCAGAGCAGGTGTAGAGCCGCCACCCTTGGGACTCACCAGGAACCCTGCCCACAGGTAACCCCATCTGGGAGAAAGGAGGCGCCCGTAGAGGAGGACCGCAAAAACGAAGAACAGCACATAGCAACCCAGGCTAAGAGAGGAATGCCAAAAGCAGAAGGTCGACCATGTCGAAGGTGAAAAGGAGACAGGCCCCCACCCCACGACAACCAAAGGTAAAAAGAGCAGAGGGGAGCCCCACCGACTGGTAGGGGGGGGCAAGAGGGCAGCGTGGCCCAGAGCAGCCAGAGTCGAGACACGGAGCAGAGTCCAGGCAAGCGAGAGCGCCCAGACCGGCAAAAAAACCCAGGCGGCCACCAAGACCAGCGTGGCGGAGAGTCCTAAGCCAGCAAAAGAGCCCATGAGGCCCTGTCACTCTTTCAACTATGGGGGAGGCACTCGCTATAGGCAGTTATGCCTTTTGCCTCCCTCAATCACATAAAAAAAAAAAAAAAAATAAAAAAAAAAAAACAGCAGAGGAACACAACCAAAAACAGGCGAAAAAACCCTGGCACGGCTGCAGCCGAGAAACCGCCCCCAGAGCTGAGTAGCCAGCAGGGAAAGTGCGGACACAACAGCGGACGAAAGCCACAGACCCGCGGGCACTGAAAGCCAAGCATCCCACCTCACCAAGGGCGGCACGGGCGGGAGGGACGAGGCCTAGACGCCAAGCCAACCAGCCACGGGCACCACAAGCACTAGTGAAAACAAGCCATGCTACTAAACCATGCGTTACCTTTCTTCTTCCACATTTTAAAGGTTTTCTTCCCACATACTTTCTCAGCTGCTTTAATCATGGAGTCTCTTGTACCTTTCCATACTTCGTCTACAGTATTTCCCAGATCACTGGCCGCCACCTGCTAGATAAGCCAGGTTACCTATCTGAGCGAACCATACTAGCCACCCCAGACAGCCAGAGGAGAGGTGGAAGCAGTGAGAGAGAAGGGCGTCAAACACCAAGCCAACAGACCTCTTGTAAAGAGGGAGAGGAGGTATGAAAGAAAAAGAGCATAGGACAGGCAGCAGTAACAGCCATGACCACTCCCAGAGCGGACCAACCCCAGCAACTCCAGACAGAAGTACCTAAGAGTGTAGGTACTGGTCACAGCCACTGCCACACAGTTACCTCCCTGAGAGCGGAACCATAAGCAAGGCTAGAGGGCATAGGGTACACCAGACGAGGGGACGTCGTGCAATAGGTCGCTCAAGCCGCTGCCAGACCGGCCAGGCAAGGCACAAATCCGACACGGTAGAGGAAGCAGAAGAGCAAAAAGCGGGGTGGAAATATCCGTTGATTGAGCAGAAAAGTCTGTGCACAAGTTGCTCAAAAAACGAAGCCAAAAAGGGACCACACAAGCAGCTGCCAGAGTGGCCAGGTTAGGTACGAATCTGACACTATCAAGCAGCTCCCGCAAAAAATGCGAGGGCCATGTAAGTACATGTCAGGGCAATCAGATTAGGTGCAGACCTGACACCATTGCCAGGCCAACAAATCCCAAGATTATGGGACACATTTCAGTTGAACTAAAAGTCAAGACACAAGCAAGACAATGCCGGACTGACCTGGCAACAATGTGCACTCAAACGCTTGAGTCGGCATCTGCTAATCGAGAAATCCTAGGCCCCCACTCAGTCAGATTAGACAAGGAAAGAAACTTCAAGGGGGGGGGGGGGGGGGGGGAATATGCCCCTGAGAAGCGGCATGATGAGAGAAAGGAAGGCAATCGCCCCTCAGACTCAAACAGAAGAAATTGAAAGACCCCATGCCTAGCCTAGGATCGCCGAAAGAAGCAGTCACTGAAAAAGAACAAAATTAGTATAAAAGAAGTAAGGCAATGATAGACCTTAATTAATAGGAAACCTAAATAAACAAAACTAAAACACACTGCCTTCATCGCCAAGGTACTTTTAAAGAGATGAAGAAAGAAATGATAGGCTTAGGAAAAAGACCGGGGACCGCCGCCACCACCAAATGGCGGCGCTACTCCTGAAAGTAAACAAAAAGTCAAAGAAGTGGCCACCAGAATCATGCAAACCTCCAACCATACATGGTAGAAAAAAACTTGGAAGCCAAAAGTTGGCCCACAACTCACAAAAACTGAAGCAACAGGAGAGGAAGGTGAGCATGGAAGAGCATCGAAAAACACATGTTGTCATCTTGGAGGTTGCGCAAAAACTGATACAGTCTTAAGGCTAGAGGTAGGTACCTTGGGGGTTCACGCATGCGCCATGAGGGTCTAGATTAAATGGGCAACTATTATAAACTTTTTCTTTTCCACTCTCACCCATATTTTCTATTTTCTATTCAAATACTAGCCTCTAAGTGTGTACAACGTACCTAGTAGAGAATTGAGGTGCATCTCTCAACGTTATTGGTTAATCGCGCAAGTGATTCCGATAAATCGGCCGTTCCTAGAGCGGAGCGGCATTATACTTAGTATAAACACTACATTGGATAACGTAGAGGCTACTACTAAATATACAAATTGAAGAGTGGGACCAAACACCTATAATGATCTCAAACAAACACGTACACCAAACCAAAATATTTAACCCCTTCAGCACGATAATGTCATTTCATCCTATTCTGGTTACCATTAGACAATTTTCTTTAGCTTATAATCTACCTCTAGGACTCAAAGGGGTAAATACCATCTCAATAAACCCTCTGAATAACACAGGTTCTTCTTAAACAGTTACCATTATACAATTTTTATTAGCTTAGAATCTACCTCTAGAACTAGAATACGATCTTAATAAACCTTTTCCTGTAGTACTTTTCCTTTTAAGTGCTGGCGAGATCGCCCAATTAGGTGGGCTGCGGACGGTGGGGGCATTGGCCAGGGGTGCAAGCCCGTGGGCTGGTGATCTCCTCCCCCGCTGCCCTCTCAGAGACAGATAGTCTGGGGAACTATAACAACAACCACCCTCTGATTAACATAGGTCCTCTTTACACTGCCTAAAATCCTCTAAATTTTGGCCAGACTCCCCGGTAAGAAGACATCATGGTGCTGAAGGGGTTAAGGCATCAACATTATTACTGTATATACATTCCATATTCAAAGGCCTCAACAATTCCTAACTGAACCAATTTGGGGAAGAATATTCATCCATGACTAAAATTCCATGAAAATTAAAAAAAAAAATGAAAGACATAGGAAGAGAATTAAATAAGTTTTGTACAATAATAATAATAATAATAATAATAATAATAATAATAATAATAAAAATAATAATATTTGTATACGTATACAAACACATAATAACAAATAGACTCAAATAATAGGAGTATTATACCTTGATAATTCTGTACATAAGTAAAAAAAAAAAAAAAAAAAAAAAAAAAAAAAAAAAAAAGGGAAAGCTGCCTATGATATATTATTTACACAAGACAGTCGCACGAGTCATTTTTCCGGCAATTATCAGGAAATGTAGGAGTCTTTTGGGATGGAAGAGCAAGCTTTGGGCATTGACTGTGGAGTGGTTGAGTGGATAAAGAGAAGTACAGTAGGGTCCCGCATAAAACGTGTTCAGATAAAACGAGTCTCGATTAAAACGAGCGACCTAAAATATTAATATTTAATTTTCGATAAGAACGAATGTGATCATATAAAACGAGTCCGCCGCCAAAGTGGGGCAAATCCGAGGAGTTTTCATATAGAGCGCCGAAATATCGTACAAAACGTCCGAAATATCGTACGCTCCTGACGGAAATTTACACTTACAGTGAACATTGACGATATTGGGCCACCAGAATGCCGTGTTCACATAAAACGAAATCGCATAAAACGGCCTCGTTTATCGACCAATTTCTCGTTTTATGTGAGACCCTACTGTACGTTGAGGTGGTATGGTCATGTTCAGAGAATGGATGAGGACCGAATGCCAAGAAACATATATGGGAGTCAGGTGAGTGGAGTAGATAGTAGTGGAAGACCAACTATGGTATGGGAACAGAAAGTGGAGAAATATATTAAGGAAAAACTTCCACGTAGTGGAAGGGGCATTGTGGCACGGGCAAAGGAAGCATGTCTTGACAAAGTAGCCTGGAGACGTTTCTGTCATGGCCATCCTTTAGTGAGGGTTTCCCACGGGGTAACAAGGTGTTAGAGATGATGATGATGATTATTATTTTCAGTCAATAACATTTTAGGGAAATATTGAACTGGTATTGACAAGTATGATAGAAGCAGTTTTTACCACCCTGCACTCCCTGCTCAAGAGTGAGGCTAGGGTGGGTGGGTGAGGGACTTTACTGAACATGTGGTGATGAGCTGGTCTATCAGAGTGAGAACTGAGACATCTCTGCCACACCCATAGCTTACTCTGACTGTTCCTTTTACTTATATATTTTTAGATCACAAGTGACGGCATCTCTTCCGTGGATTGACCTCCCTACTGCCAACCTAGAGGTTGGCAGATTGGGAGCCAAAGCGTCACATTTATCCTTTGCCCCTCAACTTTCCCTTCATAATTGCTGAGGGGCACAGGGACTTGGGTGGGGCTTTGGTTTCCCGGGCGTTTCAGCACCCTCCTCAGCTCCCCGCCTTAGAGTGGCTTCGGTCACCTGGGCTTTATTAGTGGTAAGCAGGGAGAGTTTTGTGGGGGTGCTCGGTTATGGCCTTGGCCTTGCTCAGGACCTGGGGCTGCTCGACCAGACAGCCTGGGGAACAACAACAACAAACTGAACATTTGACACAAATCGCTGAGTTTCCAAACTCTAGACGTCTAACAATGGCACAGGCTGGGATCAAACTGCCGACCCTCCGATCAACAGTCAGACATGCCACCGACCATGCCACGGCCCGTGGTATTAAACCACATAGTGGAAACTGCCAAGGTGGAGTGGGTAGTGAGGTATGTCTGGGTATACATATTAGTTACGTAGTCAAGGTTCATATACCTTATGGGAGCCCGGAGGCAATTTCTGTCATGACCATCCCCTTTGGTAGGAGCTTTCTGAACAAGTCAGGCATCAGACATTGATTTTTCCTGTAGGTGCTCATAACCTTCATCTGTCATTCTGGCAACATGTCTTTACCAGCTCAATTCTTCTACAGTAGACCAAAAATTTGTATTATCACCAACCCAATAATAAATTACCAAAAGACTATAATTGCCGGAAGGGCGACCATGCGACCCTTCTTAACTTAGTGTTTATGTACAATTCAAAATACAGTACTGACAAACCAAAGCTCTAAGTTGGGTCCATTTGTGAGCCGTGACCCAAACAGATATTATATTATAGGTAGTGCCAGCGAACTTGACAATAATCTTGATCCCATAACTTCTTATAACTCTAAATTAATTAAAGCAATCGGGCTGTCGTTTCTATCATTTGGCAAGAGTCCACCAGGAAATAGGTGTGGATATTGACAGCCAGATTGCTCTAGGCCCTTTTGAGTTACAGAGAGGTCAGGGATCAAGAATATTGTCAAGTTCGTTGGCGCTACCTATAGAACTATAACGCATTACTACTTAATGATACACTAGTTTACTGTACATGGCAATAATGGCATAACTAAATGATAATAGCTGCTACAAAGCCTTTAGTTCATCTCCGCCATCGCTGCCACTACGCTAGCCTAAGCAACTAAAAACATTAGACCAATACGCCTTTTCCTTCAACCAAAATTAAAACTTATCTATATTCCTAAAGGCTTATGCTAAAAATTATATCTAGGATGCATTTATTTTGTCATAATGATTTAATTCTTGACTAAAAATTATTAATTTTATGAAGCTTATTATTCAACCATATTTCAACAACTTATTTACAAACCGTTTCATCCACAGAGAGTGCGGTTACAGTCTCACGTCCTAAATGGCAGCATTCCAGGCGACCCTGTCTTGGGCTGCCTCTGTTGTCAAGTTCTTTGCTTTGAGATCAGACCGGAGAACCTGATGCCACATCTTTCTAGGTCTACCCCCTACTATAAAAACACAATTTAAGCAACAAAACTCACTGCCAGAATACCTGATCTCACATCTTTCTAGGTCTACCCCCTACTATATACAGTCGACCCTTGATTATTAAACTTCAATTTCCCTATATTTATTTCTATTTATTTCCATCTCCCTTATTAATGAACAGAAATAATTGATGTATGGTCTCTATTTAATCACAAAAGCAACAAAACTCGCTGCCAGAGTACCTGATCCCATGTCTGACTAGGTCTACCCCTACTATATCCACACAAAAGCAACACAACTCACTGCCAGAGTACCTGATCCCACATCTTTCTAGGTCTACCCCCTACTACTGTATATCCACACAAAAGCAACAAGCAGAACTTACTTAACGAGGGTGAAAACGTCGTCTATGAGTGATGCACGGTCCGCGGGCGCCAGCTGGGTGTGGTTGGTCAGCAGGACCTTAATGAGAGACTCCCAGCCGGCACTGTCGTAGTTGACGCGGTAGAAGCCTCGCTGACCCGCGTTGAACTTTATCCAACTCACGTCCTTCTCTACGTCAAACTCAACTGTAACAGAACAAATTATTATGTTTTTTCCACCAACCAACTTCACCTCTTTTTCCACCAACCAACTTCACCTCTAAACTCAATTAATGAAATCAACTAATACATGTGGCACTCCAAGGACTCGAACCTAGGATACTCACATCGAAATTCCGCGCACTTATGCATTACGCTATCAAGACAGTTTTTACAGCTATTCCTCTCTTAAAGTTGTATTTTCTTTTTTTCCTTCACTATGTCAAACTCAACTGTGACAGAGAATTATTGGTTTTGTAGTAATTCCTCTCTTAAGGGGGGTCACCGGCTTTTTATTATCTTTCTCTCCTTTTCTCTCTTTCCCTGGCTTGTATTCATTCGGCACAATTCAGCCACAGGCCGTAGCTCGGTTGGTAGAGCGCTCGCCTGCTGACCGTGAGGTTGACGGTTCGAGTCTCGGGCCAGCCAGTGTGTTATTGGCAGACGTCAGTGCTGTTGGTGAACGGCGGTGCATCATCATCATCAGCCAACTGTTTTAAGACGTTTATCCCCATCCAGGTGTCGATTTCTTCCTGGCGAGAGATAGCGAGCCAGCATTGTATGGAGAAATCCGGCTTTGCCGGAGAAATTTTTCTATCGAAACATGTACAAATTTAGGTTGCTGTAAAAACAAAAACATATATATGCTGGCTTGCTACCGCTCACCAGCCAAATATTGACACCTGGATGGGGGTAAACATCTTAAAACAGTAGGCTGAATGGGGCCGAATGGATACAAACCAAAGAGAGAGGGAGAGAAAAAAAAGCGAGGTGGGCCCCCTTAAAGTTGTATTTTGTTTTTTTCCTATGTGTGTGAAGGAGACAAAATGCAGACTGTCTGTAATGAGTGTCTCCCCCAAACCCAAAAGAGTGACAGAGAACCAAATTCAAGGGACGGTGTGGTCAACTTTAACCCCTTCTGTGCCGGCGACGTCTTTTATATTTGATTTCAGCTACATTTAGAGATTTTTTGAAGCTTAGGAAAGATATATGGTAGCTAAAAGGATAAATTGGGATTTTCTGTAGCCTTTTAATGGGTAGAAGTCCTTCCTAAGCTGAACAAAATCGTCTAATAGTTGCCAGAATATAATGAAAGTACATCACCGGTACAGAAGGTGTTAAAGCAGTCCAAGTCATAGGAAGAAAGAAAGATGACGGTTGAGTACACTATGTCGGTGACCGGTCAACTCAACCAGTAGACCATTTCAACCAGTACCAAATCAACCAATACGGTTAGGTACGGTTAGGTACGGTTAGTACTATATTATGGCACTGGTTTGGTTGGTCTGGGTTAATTTGGCACTGGTTGAGAGCTACTGGTTGAGATGGTCTACTGGTTAAGATGACATGGAACCCACCATGTCAAACTCAACTGTAACAGAGAAACAGGAAGACTTCGGTTGAGATGGAGGGATGGTGTAGTACAGGTCTCCCTCACCATCCGATGCCCCAATTTACGATATTATTATAGATTTTTAGGTGTTTGGGTTTGGGTTTTGGCTGGTCCCAGAACGTATCCCCATTTACCCCATTAATTTTAGGGTTCGTTTACAATTTTTTTTATATTTAAGATCGGGTTTTCAGGATAGTAACCCAATCGTAAATCGAGGGAGATCTGTACAAACGTTGGAAGATAGAGAGATGAATGTATACTATAGAACAGGCAAGAGAAGTGGCAATAAATAGGAATGAATGGAGAATGATTGTGAATAGGTGAGTGATAACACAGTCATTGGGAGAGGGGGTCGGGCGCCAGTCAGACTAGATAATAGTCCGTCAGGTGCCTGGCCCGGGGAGCCGGTGTATATAAAGGGTCATGCCTGGATGTGAGGTGGGCGGGCATTGTGGTGTGCTCCGCTGTATGTCTGCCTGCTGAGATCGGCACCTCTCCGGGAGGTCGGGGGCCTGGGGAGTGCTGGAGGCCCTTAGTGATCCTTGGACTCTGGGTTTTCTCCTGGGCGACCTAGATGTGTGTGAATTATATATTTTGATTTTATGTTGTGTTGTGTTGTCCCTGTTCGGGCTTGTCTCAAGTTTGCCACCCCAAGCTATGGGGTATGTGCCTGAGTATATACAGACATACATAAAAAAAATTGTATTAACCTCTAAACTACAAGTATTCTTTTGCAAGTCCTATATGGGGGGCTGGGAGTATCCTTTCCATAGACACAAACTTTACAGGCTAATAACAACTACACCAATGTGCACACAGCCCTCATACTTTGATGGTGGTACATAGTGACACTAGGCAACTCAAGCTTCCGCAAGCTGTGAATCTCCCAGACACATCAGTTACCGGGCAAACATGGGGGAGAGATGTATTGCTCTGTCCGGCGATGGTCATGAAAGGGGGGAGGAGAGGGAATGAGACGAACGCAGGTGGGGGACTGCGAGGGGGAAATCAGTTGTGGTTTGGATGATGAAGCACTACTCCTGCAACACCACCGCCACATGCCTGACTGGGGTACATGCACGACGTGCTTTTCGTAAACAATGTGCACTCCCTTTCAGCCCCATGCCAGCCCCAGAGCCACACACAGCTGCCCAAGCACCCTTCAGTAGCACGACGTGCGGGGGCTAGGGTAAGGAGGACAACACACACCACAGACTCTCATCTTTCCCTTCCCTCCTCCTCCTCCTTCCACCACAAATCCTTCTCACACCACATATTGTTACCTCTTCTCTTTCACATATTTCTGCTTTATATCAGGCTGTAATCTCATTCCTACACCTTCAACACATCCTCCCCTACATTAAAATACAGTCCATCCTCCAAATTTGCGAGAATATGGGCGACATGAGACCTCGCAAATTTCAAATTCGCAAATTTCAAACAACGTAGCTTATGGGAATAATTACTTTTGGGCGGCACCCGCCGAATTTCCTTATTAGTTAGTACATTTATATCGGTTATGGGACACATATATACATACAGACATACAGTCATTGAAGGAGGGGTTGCTGGTGGAGAAGTGGAGCGATGTGGAGAGCTGGAGCGGTGTGGAAAGTGTAGAGCGGTGGAGGCGGAGGCGGAGGCGGAGGCGGGAGGAGGGAGGTGGAGGGGGAGGGGCGGCGGCGAGGGGTGTATCATTCTTGCTACTGCTCACAATTTCAGCAATTTCTTTAATTTCTTTTTGTTTGTCAGCTTCCTTCCTCATCTTGTCATGGACGAATTTATAGTACAAAAACTTGGCTTTGCTATAACTTCTTGATCAAGTGGCTGAATTTTGGAGGTTGTATTTGGTGGTAAAATTACAACTTCAACTCAGGGTCATCAAGATGCGGGTAACCAAACGCTCTCCAAGATGCGCCTGGTTATTTCCCGCGAAATAACCGTTATTTACATGAATCCAAACGTTATTTTAGAAAGTGGGTAACTATTTTGATTTGCCGTTATTGCCGAGTCGTTATTGGCGGAGTGTCTGTTGGCTTAGGCCTATTAATTGGCTTGACGCTTGGGTTCCGACTTCCGAGGCGATGCAAGGCACCCCTACTAGGCCTCACCATCTCTCTCTCTCCCACCCCGCTCATCCTCCTCAGCCAACACAACCACCTCGCCTATCATCCGCCGCTTCTTCCTCGCAAATGTGGATTAGGGGATCGCATATTAAGAGGAAATAGCGGATTTCCCTTATAATTCTACAGGCTGGTTCGCACATGTGAAATCGACCTTGCAAATGTGGAATATTATATTTTTTCCAATTTTGACCCCCCCTCGCAAATTTCAAGGATCTCAACAACGTCCTTAGGAGGGCGGCTCCGTGTGGGAAGGGTTAACCCTTCCTGCCCGGGCAGCATTTTAAAATGCCGCAAATTGCGAAAGCCAGGAGCCAGGGTGGCATTTTAAAATCTGTATGCTTTAAAGCGTCCTAAGCGTGCTTTGAAAGCCGCGAGGGGAAACGTTTGTAAACAAAGTCGATCGGAGCGCCACCAAGCCTCAACAAGAAGAAGAAGTCCGACCTTGTCCGCCATTGCCAGTTATAGCGAAAATTAGTCTTCCAAAGTGTCCGATATGGCTAAATACGCAGCAAAACTCTCTCCACGGAAATCGTCATCACACCTGAACCAGTTGACCTAGAGAGCTCTACTTAATGCCAGTCTACAAATACAAGTAAGGGCTACATTTTGAGATTTTTTTTGAATTCTCTAGCTATTAAATTTAAAAAAAATAGGCCTATGTTTACATACAACGTTTTTTGGCCAGATCGCCAGGGTAATACAGTAGGGTCTCACATAAAACGAGTAGGCTATATGGTCGATAAACGAGGGCATTTTATGCGATTTCGTTTTATGTGAACACGGCATTTTGGTGGCCCAATATCGTCAATGTTCACTGGAAGCGTAAATTTCCGTCAGGAGCGTACGATATTTTGTACGTTTTGTACGATATTTCGGCGTTCTATATGAAAGCGTACATATTCCGTACGTTTTGTACGATATTTCGGCGCTCTATATGAAAACTCCTCGGATTTGCCCCACTTTGGCGGCGGACTCATTTTATGTGATCACATTCGTTCTGATCGAAAATTAAATATTAATATTTTAGGTCGCTCGTTTTAATCGAGACTCGTTTTATGCGAACACGTTTTATGCGGGACCCTACTGTACTATCAACATTTAGAAATGCTACCCGGGCAAGAAGGGTTAAAGGATAAATAACCCCCCTTAACCCTCACAGACCGGTTACGCATTCTATAATTTATCCCCAAAATCTGGGTGATTTGGCCAAAAAAAAGTCTACGCCTAGGCTACTGTATCTTTGTTATTTTAACTTCTACTGCATTCCCACACATCTCCAAGGGTAGATGTGTTTCGTACCTGTAGACTGACGTTAAGTAGAGCTCTCTAAGTCAACTGGTTCAGTTGTGATGACGATTTCCGTGGAGAGAGTTTTGAGGCGATGTTAGCCATATGACACACTTTTCACTACAGATTTGGCTTCAGCAGACCACACAGATGGATGAAAATGTTGGAGAGAAAGAAGATAATAACCCCAAAGCAATTTGGATTCAGAGAAGGGACATCTTGTGTTACCAGTTTGCTATGTTATTACAGTAGGGTGATAGATGTACTCCAAGAAAGAGGCGGATGGGTGGACTGCGTCTACTTAGACCTTTCCAAAGCATTCGATAAGGTACCACATAAGAGATTGTTATCTAAGCTTGAGACGCTAGGATGTGTCAAGGGGAGTTTGATGAAATGGATGGAGAGCTATCTAACAGATAGGGAAATGAGGACCAACATTAGAGGAACTTACTCATCGTGGCGGAAAGTTGAGAGTGGTGTGCCGCAGGGATCTGTGTTGGCACCTCTTATGTTCCTTATGTACGTGAATGACCTGCCGATAGGCATAAATTCCTACATGTCAATGTTTGCAGACGACGTAAAAATTATGAGACAAATAACAAATAAAAGTAGTTGTGAGGAGCTGCAAGGGGATTTAGATAAAATATATGAATGGAGCACCAAGTGGAAAATGAAATTTAATATAAGTAAATGCCATGTGTTAAATATGGGAAGAAGTGTGAATAGACCAAATTGGGAGTACAGGATGGGAGATAATATAATTAGCAAGGCCGAAAAAGAAAAGGATTTAGGGTTGATTATACAAGATAATTTGTCGCCAGAGAAACATATAAACAAGCTCTTTAGCGGAATGTATGCAATGGCCGGGAATATGAAAGTTGCTCTGAACTACTTGGATGAGACCATGGTAGCGAAAATTATGAAGAGTATGATTAGACCAAGATTGGAGTATGCAGCAGTGGTGTGGTCCCCGCATCTAAAGAAGCATATTCACAAGTTAGAAAGAATCCAGAGAGCAGTTACTAGATTGGTTCCAAGTCTCAGAGAACTGCCATATGAAGGGAGGCTAGACAAATTAAATCTACCAAGTTTAAAAGAGAGGAGAGAGAGGGGAGACATGATAATGATGTACAAATGCACCCGGGGGCTGGAGAGGCTGGATAGGGAGGATATGTTAATTATGGATACAGGAATAACTAGAGGCCACAGCTACAAAGTAAAAAGACCTACCTGCAAGAACGATATCAGGAAGTTTAGCTTCCCCTATAGATGTATTGACAAATGGAATGGGCTGGAGGAGGAGGTGGTAGGGGCAAGGAACATCCATATTTTCAAGAAAAAATTGGATAAAAAGTAGACTGAGAGACGGGACAACACGAGCTTAGCTCAACTCCTGTAAACTACAATTAGGTAAATACAATTAGGTAAATACAATAACAAACAACGCCTCTCCTTCTTGTGTTCAGAGGTGCGCGGCGTCGGTCCAACGGCTGTGTTGATATGCGTCGGACGGACGGCTTTCAAAACAAGCTTACAGGCTTTCAAGCTTACAGGCTTTCAAGCTTACAGGCTTTCAAGCTTACGGTGCTCAAGAGTGAAACGTTACTCTCAAACTTTCTTCTACTCAACAGCTGAGCTCTGAAACTCTCTCCCAAAATCAGTCTTTCCCTCTTCCTATGACTTAAATTGCTTCAAACTCTGTGTGTCCAGGCATTTTGGCTCGAATGTCCCTTGATTTTGGCCCTGTCACTCTTTCAACTGTGGGGGAGGCACTCGCTATAGGCAGTTCTGCCTTTTGCCTCCCTCAATCACATAGAAAAAAAGAAAAAAAAAAGAAGAAGGGCCCATCCGTGTTCCGGGCCCTAGTTTGTTATGGGTGCCTCAGAGCCCAACCGGGTCTGAGGGGTTAAACGTACCATCAGTAAGATTCATCCAGTACATAACTTGGGTATTGGGAGAGGTACTGGAGATATAGGTCAGCGGTACATGCCACTTGTATCCCAGGGTGGCGTTGTGGGGTTCGTTAGGGTCCGTCACATTCTCCTCGCACACCAGGAACCGAGACTGGCTGGCGATCACGTGGCCCTCGGTAACGCTCACCGAGATGAGGGGGAAGCCGGCTTGTAGCGTCCACGTGTCCATAATGCCCTGGAACAAAGATACAATAGATCAACAAAATATTACACAACTTGAAAAATAAATAAATATATATATACATAAAACAAATTAGATGACCAAAATATGACATAACTTCGAATAAAAAAAAATAAAAAAATGTATGTACTGTACCGGCATGTACTGTACATATACAGTATACTCAAGCACATACCCCATAGCTGGGGTGGCCGACTCTAGACAGAGCCCGGAGAGAAACAACATAATATAGTTTCAATTCTTAGGGTCCAGAACCACTTTCGCCTTCCCTCGCCCCTTACTGTCTCGTCTAGTAGATGAATTTTACAAGGGGAGGTGGATTCCTAGCCCCCTGCCCCAAAAATAGGTGACTAAAATATGCCATAATTTGGAAAAAAACAAAAACAAATATGATGTAACTAGGTACTGTAGGCTACATATATACTTTTTTCCTATGTGTATGAAGGGGACTAAAAGCAAACCTGCCTGTAACGAGTGTCTCCCTCAAAATTGAAAGTGATAGAGAGCCAACTTCAAGGTACATTAGAGTCAAAATGTCTGGTCACGTGGAGCTTGAAGTACAAAGGAGTACAAAGGAGTACAAAGGAAATCAAGCAACAACAGATCTAGTGACCCTTCTAGGTTGCTTGTCCTCCAAAACACTGAGGATCAAGTGTCCAAACAGTGGTTTAGAGTGGGTAAGGGAACATTGGAAAGGGAATTACTGCCCTGGAACTAATGTCCGTGGCAGGATTAGGAAGTTAGTAGGGGACAGATGGGTTAGTAACTGAGGGGGGGATAAAATAAAGTTATTCATTTACAAACGCAGTCAGTCGCGAGTTTGATGCGAGATATTTGTCTAGGCGGAGTTTAAATGAATCAACGGTGATGCAGTCTATAACGTTTCGGGGAAGCCCATTCCACAAGTTGACAACTCGATGAAGAAGAAATTCTTAGATTCGTGTGAGTTAAAAGATTTACCAATAATTTTGCAACCGTTTCCCCGCGTGTAATTAGATTGGTCGATAGTGAAGTACTTACTACAGTTCATATTGTCGATGCCTTTGATGATTTTGAACACTTGAATTAAGTCACCTCTTAATCTGCGCTGGGTTAAAGGAAATAGATTTAATTCTCTAAGACGCTCTTCGTATGGTTTGTTCTTTAGGCTAGGTATCATTTTGGTAACTCTACGTTGAACTCGTTCTAGCTTGTTTATATCTTTTTGGTAATAAGGGCACCAGGATTGAACGCAGTATTCCAGAAGAGGGCGGACTAATGAATTGTAAAGGGTTAGGATAACTTCTTTGGATTTATGCTCAAATGACCTGCCTATAAAGCCAATTATTTTGTTTGCCTTCTTAACAACTTCTGAACATTGTTGACCTCGGTTTTAGGTTACTCGATATTGTTACTCCCAGATCGGTTTCTCTGTTTACATTCTTAAGCTGAGTGCCATTCATCGAATAGTTTGCTTTCTCATTTAGGTATCCGATATGTAGTACTTTACATTTATCCGCATTGAAACTCATTTGCCAAATTTGGCCCAACATGACAATTTATCTAGATTGTGTTGCATATCGTCAACTTGTTCTTTTGAGAGTACGCTATTTGCAATTTTTGTATCGTCAGCAATTTGAGATTGTACAGGTGAGACCCTCATCTATGTCGTTGATGTAAATTAGAAAGAGAATTGGTCCTAGTACCGATCCCTGGGGTACCCCGCTACTTACATTGGTCCATTTTGATGCCTTACCGTTTATGACTACTCTTTGCTTTCTGTCGCTGAGCCAATTTTCTATCCATTTCAACACACCGTCTTGTATTCCATGCGCTTTTAGTTTTAGCAGTAAACGTTTGTGGGGAACTTTGTCAAAGGCCTTTTGAAAATCAAGGTATATAATATCTACAGCTTTACTCTCATCGTAGAGGTTGAGGATATCGTGGAAGAAGTCTAAGAGGTTTGTTGAAGTAGTTGAAGTCATAGGATGAGGGAAAGACAGATTGAGGGAGAGAGTTCCAGAGCTTACTAGTTGAGTAGAAGGAAGACTGGGAAAATTGGTTCACTCGCGAGTCAGAGTTGGACTATCTATCTATCTATCTGTCTATTTGCTCAGGCCCATTCCACATTATTTATTTTCCTCTTTTTTTTTTTTTTTTTTTTTTTTTTACTGAGGGTGGCCGACTCAAGACAGAGCCCGAATAGGGGGAAAAGAATAACACACAAACACAAATTGACACACATCTAGGTCACCCAGGAGAAGACCCAGAGACCATGGATCACCAAGGTCCCTCCAGCACTCCCCCGGCCAGTAACTTTAAATGACTAACCATAAGGGGAGGTTTTTAGTTTGTTCCCTAAACCTCCATCAAGCTTAAAAGTACACCCCCTTAGCCCCCCTTCAAAAAAAAAAAAAAAATTCTCGGGCAAAGGCCGGTTCCTCTTAACCCTTAAAGATCGGGGTCGGACTTAAGTCCGAATCGAGAAAATTGGACTAACTGGCGGGATCGGACTTAAGTCTGTGTGCGTATTCCCGCCCTAATTTAGGTGGAAAGCGAAACCTGGTGATCAGGCGGTGTACTACAAGGGCCCACCCACACATCCCCACTGCGTGACCGTGACTCAGTGACCCTCAAGCAGCCATAATGGAAGGTCAAGATTTGCCCGTGTTCGATTCGGTGGCCGCCATCCCTAGTGCGTCGCGCCACCCTACTAACCACGCCCGGCTCACCACCCAGGAACTAGATATCATGCTGAACTCTTCAGAACTTTCTAATAAGCTGTTGGATGAAACCGTCGAAGGTCTGGGTGAGAGTTTTGGTAGTGTGAATGACTCGGAAGACGAAAATAACCCGATCATAGGCTTTCACCCCAAGCATAATTTGTGTGGGGTGGATGTTGTGGTTGATGTTGGACAGACCCTTGAGCAAATTGGAGACGTTCCTGACGAAGAACGTACTGGTGTGGGTGTTGGTAAGTACAATTTACATTTTATAATTGCTTGAAAATGTGATTGCAAGCATTTTATCACCTTACGAGCGGCTGGTGGAGTATATTTCACTGTGCCGCCCAGCGTTTTTTTTTTTAACCCTAAATGGGGTTGTTTCCGTGCTCTTTTTCATGCATAAACAAGACCCAGAGTGTAATACAAGTATGTATCCCTGAAAGGGCGTAAATTGAGCTTTCCAATGACACCCGAATCATCCTTCTACGATCACTGGTTGTCTTGCAACGATCGTGCAACACGAGTGCAAAAACCCTAAAATACGGTAATTTCCTTATATAATTCCCTGTGTGGCGAGCGGTCTTGAGGTAATTTATGCTCCTAATCACCGCTCCGCTCTCTCTCAGAGCACATTACGTCCTCAAAATTGCACTCTACAAGAAATTTCCTTTGCATTTTATAGCGTATTATTTGCAGGCATTTGGTAAATTTCTTACGGTAATACAAACAACGAAAGATTGAATATTTGTGCTTGGCATTATATGATTGTGGGGAACAGATGTAGGCCTACCGTATATATTATTTTTTCATATATATGATACATATGTAACATTGTTATATTATCACGACACTCTCTCTCTCTCTCTGTCTCACTCTCTTTGTTTGTACTCCTTTGTACTCTCTTTGTCTGATGTAGGCCAGGGCACACCCCTAACTAATCTTCTCTTCCCTCCCAGGGGAAATCACACCTAGCAGATGTTCCTCT
>CM064565.1:24120839-24280839 GCA_032716605.1 Paralithodes platypus | reverse complement strand
AGAAAACCAATGGGGTTAAACATTTGGGAGAAAGGAGTCAAGAAAAAAATCCCTCAAGTGGAAATCTCCCCTTAAGGGGTGGTATTTAATAGGGCCCCTCCATCATTGACGACTTCGCCTATTAATAGTAATAGTCTCCATTCAACATCCTGCGCCAGCATTTTAAATAGCCCACACGGAAGCATCATGGAGTACTCATCATAAGTGCACGCTTAATTCCCTTATGGAATCGTCATTTTGATTGGGTACCCTACAGAAAAAAACTCTGTAAAAAATAAAAAAGAAAACTTTAATTTAATATCTGTTATTATATGACTTGCCATATACGTGGATTTCTTATGCTTTGCTTCCCTGACACCAGGCCCCCTAGCGGCCATCTTCGTCCTTCCTTCTTCCGCGTCCCTCCCGACAACAGGGCTTGCGCCGTGTCCGCTTCATTCGTCGTTCGCAGAGCTTCTAGTGAGTCCTTACTCATTTGTATACATCTGTGTTGCAGTAACAAGGTTTAGATTAGCTAGCACGGCAGCCAGATTGGTCGGTCCGCAGGAAGAAGTGTTAAAATAGGGTACCATTGTAACAGGCGTCTACGAGTCCCGGATGGGTGTACCGCGTGTGTTGTTTATTTTGTGATACACCTTAGCTGTTGTGTTTACTTAGCTAGAAGGTGACCACTCTACGAGGCATGATACAGACTGTCAATATTGAGGTAGTACATGCCATTTTCTTCTATTATCAGCAAAAGCTCTGGTTAAGGGTGTCTGCACGTGGTGCTCCACCTTCCAGGGTTCGTGTTTTGCTTAGGCCCCTTGAGTGGCCTCCCTCTACGTGGTGCGGCTGCTGGTTGCTGGGGCGTCGTCTGCTGGGATGTTCTTCAGTCCTTGTGGTCGGCCTTGTTAGGGGTCTCCAGCGTAGGTTTCAGGTAATTTAGTGGTCTAAATTTTCTGTTGTTATTGTTACCTATGTATGCCCCTGATTCTGGTTCTTGCATGCGGTCTTGTTCCTTCGGGGTAGGGGAGACGTCCCTTATCATTATTATTATTGCAATTATTTTATGTGTGTGGGACTGCGGTCAAAAGGGGCTGTGCCAACCCTTTTTTTCCGGCAGCTTTTGTTTGTTCCGGCGGCCCCGTGAGTGGGGCCCAGGTTATTCGTCTTCGACGGGTAGAAACATTCAAAGATCCCGGCGTGGTTTGGCTGAACCACTCTTCCGGCGGAATTGCATTCCGAGCAAGGATACAAACTCGGCTCGCCGAGTTAACTCTCCCGGCCTGACCTAGTGACACGTCAGACGTACCGCCTGCGGCACCCTCAGTCAAGTGTACACGAAGTGATTAAGAAGAGTTTTGCACACTTATTTAGTAGGATCACACCTTAACAAGGTCAGGGGACCTGTGAAATATCACAAGTGAGTTTGTGAAAATCAGCTAGACAAGTCCGGCGGAAGGTTAGCGTAGTGGTGCATTATAGCTAAGTTTCCGGCGGATTTGAGTTAGGATGTTTAATACCTCGCAGGTTATCCTTATGAGCATTGATTCCTGGAAATTTTTCCAGGTCCCGGCTGCTTCTCCGGCGGAGTTGGACTTCTGTTCCCGGCGGAGGAGGGGGAACCTCATTACGGCGCCATGCCTAGGTTTGAACTTTGCGCTACGGCCTCTTGTTCCCTTTTACCAGTTTTTGCTCATTCCCTTTGCATCAAATGCGTGAAATGTTTGGACCGCTCTAGGGGCGTGTGGTATTCCAAAAAGTGCGCCATCTGTGCTGAATTAAAAACCGCTCTGCTGGCTAAGAAAGACCTGTCTTGTTTAGCGGCCTTGCACGAAGTGAAGGCTGCGTTTAACTTATATGCTAAAGACATAGACCACAAGGCCCTCCAATGTGATGATGAAGTCCTGTGGGACAAATTGATTATCAAGTCCCCCTTAGTTAAACCAGGACCCTCCAAAGCGGTCAGACCCAAGGTCAAAACTAAAGCTATCAGTAAAGAGTTTGGCAATAGCAGTAGTACCTTTACCTTTTGATACCTTTTGATGTGTTCGCCACTCTTCTAGCGGCACCAAGGAGCGCGATGCCCCTCGTTATGGGTGGTGATTTGGTGCAGTAGACTGTTTGAAGAGAGCGATATCACCGAGGTCCCCTCCTCCGACCGTGCCACGCGGCGGAAGTTGAGGTCCAGGTCGAAGTCTCCCAGGACACACGCTCGCCACTCTACCTCAGATTCTTCCCGGTCTCACAAGCGCCGCAGAGAAGAATACGACACCCCGAGCAGCAGGCGGGAGACTCCGCAGCTGCTCCCTCCTACACCTCCCTCGGATACATTTACACGTGATTCTGGGGAGTCAGAAATAGGATCTGAATCTTTACCATCTACATCTAGGCAGGAACAGGCTATACGTGAACCTCCTAATGTGACTTTTGCAATACCTAATTTAACGGTAGTTCCCCGGGGTGTGAAGGCGGCAGGCCCTAATAGGGTGCTGGCCAACCAGTTCAGGGGATATCCGCCGGGGGCCCAATTAAGCTCACAGTTGACGCAGGACTCCCTGCCCAGGGTGGCAGGGGGTTACTGGCGCCAGTCAGACCCATCTCTCAATATAATTCCAGAACGGACTGAGGATGGCGACATCGACGTGTTGCCGTCGTCAGTGCCCGATTTACCATGGCCCCTGGCAGATAATGAGATAGACTCACACGGGCTAGAATCACAAGAGATCTTAGAGCAGAGTGAGGAGCCGGCGGATTGTTTGTTCTCCCCGGCTCCTCAGTCTCTCCCTAGTAATTATTCTGAGGCTAGTTCAAACTCATCCAAAGATACCTCTAGGAAATGGATGACTTCTGATCAGGTAAAAGAGTTATTACACAATGTGATACAACATTATCAAACCCCTGCCTCGTCTCATCCCAAAGTTACCCTCTCAGCTCAACCCCCTAACACGTCTGTTTTTAGACCTTTAGAGTCGCCGGCTGTTCCCCCTACTTGTCCTGCTCAGTCGGTAGCAGCTGCCCCAGGCCCCACAGGGCCGGCGGCACTCGCTTTGTACAACTTTAGGGTGGTTACTGATGTTCAACCCCCTCCCTTAGATAAGGAGCCTATGAGGAAGGGCCCCATGCCCCTTCTTTATGGCACAGATTGCTCTTGGGTACCTGTGGTGCCAGAGAACCCCCTTTTAGCTCAACCTTCAGTATCAGGGGACCCTCCAGTTCCAGGCGAGTGGTCCATTGAAATTAATAAGAACCGTAAATTTCGGGCCAGAGACGAGACAGGGTGGGTATTAGATGTCCTAATTAAAGGTGTCCCAAGCTCACTTAACCCGGCATATTTTGTGTATTCTGCAGCGCCGGCCGTTCCTTCTGCCGCTCCTGCACGACTTTTTGCTGACTGGTCGAAGGCTGATGGCATTAATGATGTCAAAGCCTTAAATTCTCTTATGCCGGAGTTGGCTACAACTCCGGCTCTGGACCAAGCTCAGACTCCGGTACTGCAGATGCGGCAGCTGGGAGTAGGCCCTTGGGTTGACTGGGAGATAGAAGCACAGGTATTTGCCAAGACTATCACCACCAAAGCTTCACATCAAATCCCACCGGAGAATCATAATTATTTTTCCCTACCAGTATCCCAAGCAGAAGGGGTGCCCCCCAGCCTTACTAACATTTCTGGCAGCCCCCAAAGTGTCATTGCATGCCCTTGATGAGCCTTTCTCTCCCCCCCCCCCCCCCTCTCTACTCACTTGGACCGAGATTTTAAGTTACGCAATAAAGCCTACCGGATGTTCTCGCAGTACTTGGTGAGTCATCAAATAGCCGCCTCTCTTGCACACACGATCTCGGCCATCAATGATCCCCAAATAAGAAAAGCCGTGGAGCTTTCTCGCAGACTTTCACTACAAAACGCCATTCAGTCCCTAGGGGACATTAGAATTGCAATTTTGGAGGCGGTTCGAGCTCGCCAAGATCTGAGAGTACATCTGGTGAGGAAGTTGCTGGCGGACATAGGTCGCCGGGTAACCCTCTCCCCGGTTATGACACCCACCTTGCTTGACACTGAAACATGGAGTCTAATTTTTAATATGGTAAGTGGGTGGAAGCACCTCCCAAGCTAGGAAGGATCCACCTAAGAAACCCTTTCATAAACCAAAGGGCGGTAGAAAACCGTACCAACCTCACCCTAAACAATCACCTAGAGACCCCAGACCACCTCCTCAGCATGGAGGTAATCAGTACAAACCCAAACAAGGTAAGCACGGGTATAAAGGGAAAGCCCCATATAAACATCATCAGGGCACTACAACAGCCAAAGCTAGTCAAGCGTCCGATTCGAACCCCTCTCCACCTCCAAAAAAACTAGCCACTCACACTCCCTGCATCCCAGGGCCAAGCTCAAAGGCCCAGGATTGGGGAGTTGCCTTGCAGGACGAACCCAGGCTGCATCTGGGTTCGTTCCGTGCGTTCCGCTCAGCCTGGCCCAAACGTACCTGGGCCGGGAAGACAGTGAGCAAGGGAATCACCTGGCGGTGGCTCCGGCGGCCTCGACTGCGTCAGCCGCAAGAATACTCCCCTGTGTCTCAGGAGGCGGAGGTCATGATACAAGAAATGATTGCCAAACGGGTCCTTATTCAGATATTCAGCCAGTGTTCACATCAAGACTCTTTTTAGTGCCAAAAAGGGACAGTGGGCAGATGCGACCAGTACTAGATCTCTCGCATCTGAACACCTTTATAGATAACTCACCCTTCAGGATGCTGACAGTTCAGCAGCTCAGACTCGCACTTCAGCCGCAAGGTTGGATGTGTTCGATAGATCTCAAAGATGCCTATTGGCATGTCCCTATCAACAAGAGGTTCCAAAAGTTTCTCGCTCCCAGAATCCGACACGAGACTTATGTCTTTCAAAGGATGCCGTTCGGGTTAAACCTAGCACCAAGAGTATTTACCAAACTCGTCCGGCAAGCTCTTTTCCCCCTGTTAGTTCAAGGAATACAGGTGTTTTGGTATCTGGACGATTGGCTAGTAGTGGCGAACTCTGTAGAATTATGTTTAGACCATGTTAACCAGGTGTTAAATCATGTACAAGCCCTAGGGTTCAAGGTGAACTTGGCAAAGTCGCACCTTGTCCCCTCAAGGACGATTCAGTGGTTAGGGCTGATTTGGGATACCGCCACTCTGACTCTGACTCAGAGTGCGGACAACCGCGACAGATTTCGAAGGAAACTGTTCCGGTTCCTCCACAGTTTGGATACGACCAGGAAAACGTGGGATTCCCTGATCGGTTCTATCAACTGGGTACAAATAACTGTCAAGTTGGGCCGATTGAAGGCCAAGCGATTAATCATGGAAGGCAACAAAGCCTTCCCTCTCTTGCCGGAGGAGAAATTATGGCCAATTCCTCCATTAATTCATACCTTGCTATCGGCCTGGACCAAGCAAGACGTCCTCTACTCAGTCACGTCATGGGTTTCTCCCCCGCCTACGGTATGGATAGACACGGACGCCTCGGGGACCCTGGGTTGGGGGTATCAGTCAAATCTAGGCCACCAAGGGCAAGGCATTTGGGGGACAGACAAACAGTCATATATAAACAAGCAAGAGCTTTTAGTTCCTCTGTTTTTTCTCCAGACTCACAGCACAACATTAAAGAACAAATCAATAGCATTCCGAATGGACAATCAAACCGCATTTTTTTGTATTCAGAAGCAAGGCTCAGTGAGGTCACGAGAGTTGTTGAGAGTTTCAAAACAAATTTTTAACCTCGCCGACTCGCTAGGGATTTCCCTACATGCTACATACCTCCCCGGCATAGCGAACGTCTGGGCATACGCTCTATCTCGCCGGAGGAGCACTCTAGTACAATGGACAATCAAACAGGTTATCTTTAACAAGATGATTGCAAAGCCGGCCCGTCCACAGATAGACTTGTTTGCGTCAGCAGAGAACCACAGAATGCCACTCTTTTTGACCCGGCACGGGGTAACCCCGGCGGGGGGACCCGATGCATTGCTGGTGGACTGGAACAAGTGGACCTCAATCTATCTGTTTCCGCCACCAGACTCTGTGTTAATGTGCAAAGTCATTCACAAACTGAGAGATTACCGGGGCCAGGTAGCGTTGATCGCACCTCTTTGGCCGGCTCAGGTATGGTACCACCAATTGCAACAGTGGTGCAAGAACCCGACGTCCCTCCCGGTCTCCGTCTTCCACTTGGAAACGATTGGCAATCTTCGGACCTCGCTCAGTTTTGCCTTGCGGATATTTACTATGCCAAATGGCTAAATCGATTTGGACCAAGTGTCACCCAAAAGCTCATGAATCAATACACACCGTCGACCAGGCGACAATATCAATCACATTGGAAAACCTTTACAACCTGGATTGTTGAGTCAGAACAAAAGGCTGCCTCGGCAGCCTTAATCTTCAAGTATTTAGACTATCTTTTTGAGCAGAAACTTTTTTCGGTCATAACGTTAAAAAATCATCTGTCTGCCATTAGGACCCCCTTCCTTGACCTCACCGGCCTGTCTGTTCCGCAGGCGGAGGAGAAGGGTTTTATGAGGGCGTGTTTTAAGCTTCGTCCACCTCCCCGCCAGCTCATGCCAACCTGGTCCCTTGATAAAGCTCTAGAGTTGCTGCAATCACGCAAATAAAATAATGCGCCGGATTTTGATTCAATTTTAAGGAAAGCCGTGTTTCTCATGGCACTGGCCACCGGAAACCGGGTCTCTGAGCTGGCGGCGATGAGCAACGAACCAAACTGTCTCAGGTTTGGGAGACTACACGACAATGTTCAAATCGCGCCGTCTCCCTCCTTTATTGCTAAGAACGAACATTCGGAACATGTTTTTTCTGAATTTTCCGTCCCGGCCTTAAAAAGAGGCCTCATTCATCACATTTTATGTCCTGTGCAAGCCCTCACAAAGTTTATGAGGATTGCGCAACCTCGCCAACTAGGTGCTTTATGGGTTAACCGACTAGGTAAGCGCATTACAAAACGGAAGTTAGCTTCCTTGCTTGTCGACGTGATCAGGGAAAGTAATCCCGGCGTGATAGGCAGGGCTCACGACATTAGGAAATGGGCAGTGTCCCTCAGATTTTTACAAAATTTTTCGCTTGATGATATTGCTAAAACCCAACTTTGGGCTTCCAATCATACGTTCCTAGCACGCTACCTGTCGGTTGCCCTAGATAAACCAAAGCGTACCTGTGTAGCTTTACGGCAACGGGTACAGTAGGTCTTATGATATTGTTTAGTTTTTAAAAAGAGGGGGGGGGGGGTGCGGAATAGTCCATATCCCCCTGTACCCTTGGAGAATTGTGATAAATCACGAGCGATAGGACGGGATCTACAGTCCAGGATTAGTTGACTTATTTTTTAAATCCTAAAAATTTATCGCATAGTTGCAACTCTGTCTGCTTTACCAAGGTGTACAATGATATGAATGTACAGTACTGTACAATTAAGTTAAGAACAGAACGTATACCTACGGCAGAGTTATCGTTCTACTGTATAGGACACAGGTGTGTCACTTTTTTATCATGCAGACGATCAGCTGCACCGATCTAACCATGAGCAAGCAGTTTCTTAATGCCACGCACTGCTAGCAAATCTTTTATACCTTTTTATATTTGTATTACATACAATAAATCTGAAGAAAATGTTATCCGGATTTTTTCTTCCCTAAGGTGAGGATATTTTTTACGAATGTCCCGCCTCCAGTCTTGATATTCAGGCGAAGTCGTCAATGATGGAGGGGCCCTATTAAATTATAGGTTTGATTCCCAAAGGGAAGTAGAGAAAACCTAATATTTAGTAGGGCCCCGTAATCATCGACGACTCGGGCCCTCCCAACCATCCCACTTCCTATTCGTTGATTTCGATAAGTTTATTCTTGATATATCAGTGAAGGACGAAGATGGCCGCTAGGGGGCCTGGTGTCAGAGAAGCAAAGCATAAGAAATCCACGTATATGGCAAGTCATATAAAAACAGATATTAAATTAAAGTTTTCTTTTTTATTTTTTACCGATTTATTTTCTGTAGGGTACCCAATCAAAATGACTATTCCATAAGGGAATTAAGCGTGCACTTATGATGAGTACTCCATGATGCTTCCGCGCGGGCTATTTAAAATGCTGGCACAGGATGTTGAATGGAGACTATTACTATTAATAGGCGAAGTCGTCAATGATTACGGGGCCCTACTAAATATTAGGTTTTCTCTACTTCCCTTTGGGAATCAAACCTATAATTTATTTTGCTCCTTAAGCCGGTATCACACCAGAGCTTTTATAGTCAACATTCGATGATCAACATTTTTCTGGCATCATTTTGGGAATATTTTGCACTGGTATCGGAAACTAAACTGATGATAATTGAACTTAGGTAACCAAAATTTATTAAATGTTGACCTCATAAGCTGCCAGACCAGTGTTGAGGATAAATGTTGAGTGAAATAGCGCTCATGTGATACCGGCTTTTACAGTATCTATAAGTATCTATTACGTCTGTCTCTGTGCGTACTGTGTTGGTGGTGTAATGGTTTAGGTGCTTATGTTCTGGGTGTGGTGTCCCGAGTTCGAATACCGGGAGGACCATATGCTTTCATTAGTTTATTCAAGTGAATTGGGGCTTGTAATTGATGATTAATGTTAAGAACGGGGTGTTACTTATATGTAAGACAGATATGGGAGACAGTTCGGATTCTTGCCGGGGAGGTCGACGGTACTACAGCTAATTAAGGTGGTAGATGATTGGATGCAAATTCTAGAAGATGGTGATGTTGTTGTTGTTGTTGTTGTTCCCTAAGCTGCCTGGCCGAACAGCCCCGAGTCCCTGAGAAAGGCCATGGCCACGATCGGGCTTTCCCACAGAGCTCTCATTGAGTGTAGATTGTGTTGTTGGCGTAAGTGGTTGTGTGAAATGCAGTCTTCTATGATGTGTTTAATGGTATGGGGTGCTGTGTTACATCCCGGGCAGGCGTCGACAACGGAGTCATCCAGTCTCTTCTGATAGCTCAGGAGAGCTGGATGGTGTCCGCATCTCAGCCTGGCCAGGTGGACTCTGTCCTCGCGAGGAAGGGAGGATTCGGAAGGATGGATTTCGGGAGGTCGTGCATGCAGCTGTGTGTTGTCTGTGAGTGAGTGGATGGATCGGTGAGAGATATGAGTATGGATGTGCTTCTGGATGTTGGTTCGGGGTGGGCAGGGAGGGAGAGAGAGGACAATAATTGTGTGTGATACCGTGTGCTGGGTGTTGTTTTGATATTTCTTGGTGTCTGTGGGTGTGTTGCCATGTAGTTTAGTGGGTGGTCTTGGTTCGTGGAGGCTGCTGCCAGGAATTGAGTGCCTCTCATGTCCAGATGGTCTTTGACTTTGAGGATTTTGGTTTCTTGATGTAGGTGATCTGTGGGTGCAGTAGCTGTGCAGCCTGTAATGATCTTCAGGGCTTTGTTTTGAATAGTCTGTAAGGTCTTATGATGTGTTTCAGCTAGGTTAGAAGCCCAGGCTGGGCTTGCGTATTCCATCACTGATCTTATGTATTGTTTATATACTGTGGTGGTAGTTTCTTTGTTGTGTCCAAATTTTGTGTGAGCAAGTGACCTGAGGGCGTTAAGTCTGGGTGTCAGTTTCTTTTTAATGTTTGTGGTGTGCTGTTTGAATGTCATATGAGTATCATATGTTACTCCTAGGATTTTGGGTGTGTGTGTATGTGTTAGGGGTGTGTTGTTTATGGTGAGTTGAGGGATGTATTCGTGTTCTCCTGTCCAACTTGTGAGCAGGGTTGCGGTGGATTTGGCTGGGGCTAGATTAAGTCTGTTTGTAGTGCACCAGCCATGTAGTGTGTTGAGATAGGGTTGAAGGAGATCTGTTGCTCTTTTTGGGTCATGGTGTGTGCATGTGAGTGTTATGTCATCTGCATAGGAGGCTAAGTTTATTTGGGGCGTATTGGGTGTAGTTATATCGTGCATGTACAGATTGAAGAGTGCGGGCGATAGGACGGATCCTTGTGGGACTCCGTTTGGAAAGTTTCTGATTTTAGATGACTGACCGGCAAAAGATACGTGTGCACATCTGCCTGCTAGGAAGTTGGCCAGCCACCGTTTTGTGTTGTTGTGCATGTTTGTGTTGTAGATTTTGTTTGTTAGGTTGTGGCGGGGGATGGCATCGAAGGCTTTACTAATGTCGAGTGTGGCTAATAGTGATCTGTGTGGTGGTCTAGCTGAATTGATGCCGTCGAAAGCTCTTTGTGTAAGGTCTGTGAGAAGAGTGTTTGTGGAGTGCAGTGGCCTAAAGCCATGTTGTGTTGGAGCTAGGGGTAGGTCAGGTGTAATTAGTTGTAATACTAGGCGTTCCATGACTTTGGAGGGGGAGCAAAGGAGTGTGATGGGGCGGTGCGAGGAGGGTAGCGTGGGGTCTTTGTTGGGTTTGGGGAAAGTGATGATGATACCATGCTTCCAAATGTCTGGTATTGTGTTGTGTGAATAGCTGTAGTTTGATATGTTAGTGAGTGCTTGTATGCCTTGTGGTCCCAGGTGTCTGAGGTGTATGTTGCTTATGTTGTCTAGGCCACAGGCGGGTGAGTGCTTGAGATTGTTGATGATATGCTTTGTCTGGTGATTGGTGAAGGGTGTATAGTCAGGGTCTGTGGGGAATTGTCTCTTACGTCGGATGACACGTCGGTCGTCTTTGTGAGGTTTTAGGTGGCTGACATGTGAAAAGTGATTGATGAGAGTGTTTGCTTGTTGTTTACATGAAGGAGTAGAGTCTGTTGTTGTGATTGCAGCATGTGATTGTGTTGTGTTGCTGTTGGAAAGTGTGATGCTGTTTAGTGTTTTGTATAGTTTTTTGGGGTTTGTTTTGTGATCAAGTGTTTGTAGGAAGTTATTCCAATTTAGTTTTTGTTGTTCTTGTATTTTGTTGTTAGTTTGGGTGTTGAGTGCTTGAATTTGTTGTGTGATGTCTTGTGTGTGGGGTGCTGGGGAGTGTTTCAGTATGTCGCGTTGTCTGATGAGGTTTTGAATTTCTGGTGTGAAGTTGGGGTTGTGTCTTTTTCTGTTACCTCTTGGAATGTGTTTCTTGTCAGCGTTTTGGATAGTTTTATTGAGTATGTGTACAGCATTGTTGATGTTAGTGATGGGTGTACTGTTTAGAGTTGTGAAGTGTTGTTCTGTCTCATTTGTGAATGCTTCCCAGTTAGCTCTTTTATAGTTGGTGTATGTGTGTTTGTGGCTAGCTGGGGTGAGTCTGGTTTTGGTGGTGATAATGATCGGGAGGTGGTCAGAGCCTAAGGTTCTGACCACCCTCCAGGATGTTGTGGGGGCGAGTTCTGGGGAGCAAAAGGTGATGTCTGGAGATGATGGGTTATAGAGGGCTTGGTGAGGAATATGGGTATGTTGATGGATGTCGTTAAGGATGATGAGGTTATCGGTTTGGTTTTGTAGTACCAGCCCTCTGTCTGTGTCGGGGTTGTCGACAAACCAGGCCGACGTCTTGGCGTTGAAGTCACCACCCAGGATGATGTGTGGGGTGTGTGGGGTGTTTGTGATGTGTTGTAAGTGTGGTCTGTATTCATTTGGTACTGTAGGGGATGTTTGGGGAGGGATGTATGTGTTTATGATGGTTATGTTGGAGTTGTTGCCAGTGCGTATTTTAATTGACTGTATTTCTGTTGTGTTATCATTTGGGGGGAGGAGTGATTTGGTTTGTACACTGGTTACTATGTATGATATTTCTTTGTGTACCAGGGTGATGAGTCCACCGCCCCCGCCGACAGCCCGGTCTTGTCTGATGGTGGTGAAATTATGAAATGTGGGTGTTTTTTGTGTTGTGCGGAGTTTTGTTTCTTGTAAGATGGCAATGTGTATGTTGTGTTGTTTGATGAAGTGTGAGAGTTCGTGTTTCTTTGTGTTGATGCCATCTATGTTCAGTTGAAGAATGTTAATGTTATGTGCACGATGTACGTTGGGTGCTGCTGCACGAGGATGGGGTGGGGGTGGGGGTGATGGGGGGGGTGGGGGTGAGGGAGGGGCTGGGGGTTGGGATGGGTGAGGTGGGGGTGGGGATTGGGGAGCAGGAGATGGGGGTTGGAATGGATTAGGATGGGTGTGTGTGTGTTGAGTTGAGGATGTGGATGGTATGGGAAGGTTAGGTGGGTTAGGGAGGAGAGGTGGACGGGTTTTAGGGGGGGGAGTGGATGATATGGGAAGGTTAGGTGGGTTGGGGAGGAGAGGTGGACGGGTTTTAGGCGAGGGATTTGACTGGGAGAGGGAGGGGCATGAGGAACAGGTCCAGGTGTTTGTGTAGTGTTTCTTGGAGGCAAGTGTTGTGCAGGTGAAGTGGGTCCAGTTCCCACATGAATTGCAGAGAACTGAACCCTTAGTATGGCGACTCGAAGTGATGGGTTTTGAGCAAGTTGGACATATGTATGTGAACGTGGGTCCTGGGTTGCTCTCAATGTCTCCGGCTAGAAGAAGTCTTCGAGAAATGACAGCCGGAGAGTCATTTCTCGGTGTAGGAAAAACTGTGTGATGTGTGTGTGTGGTGTGAGAGGTGTGGAAATTCCCGGCGCGACCGAAGCCGCTCCAAGGACCCGTGCCCCCAGGGAGGGGGCAGGGGATGGTTGTGACGGTTTGGCTCCCGAAACTGCTCCCCGCGGCCGGCATCCGGTTTTCCTCCACTGGTCGTTGATTTTGTCTTCGGCTGTGGAGGGTTGGCAGCCTCGGGAGGTGGCCCCACGGCGTAGACGCCGCCACATCAGATGGTGATGTAATAGACATGGTATATTGCGATTTTATGAAGGCCTTCGATAAGGTCCCACATAAAAGGTTAATAGAGAAAGTTAGAAGCTATAATATAGGGGAGAAACGTGTGAAATGGATAGAAGCCTTCCTGAAAGATCGGAGACAGAGGGTACTGGTGAATGGAATAGGCTCGGGGTGGAGGGAAATTACAAGTGGGGTACCTCAGGGATCTGTGTTGGGACCACTGCTGTTCGTTATATTTATCAACGACTTGTCTGAAGTTATAACTAATGGAAGTGAGGTATACCTGTATGCGGATGACACTAAACTGTATAGAAGAGTGAGGAGTAAGGAAGATATGGGTTTGCTTCAAGGAGATGTGGAGGGCATGAAGGGATGGTCTGAGCATTGGTTAATGCCTTTTCATCCAAAAAAATGCAAGTACATGCGGATTGGGACCAGCAAGATAGACAAGGTAGGATACAGTATGTATGAAGCGATGGAGGAAGTGAATGCAGAAAAGGATATAGGAGTAGTGATAGACAATAAGTTAAATTTCTCAGAACATTTAGCGGAAAAGATAAACAAAGCCAATAGAATTGTAGGGCTGATAAGGAGGACATTTGTGTCACTTGACGAAGAAATCTTCAGGAATTTCTATACAGCGCTGGTTAGGCCGCACCTGGAATATGCGAACCAGGTGTGGGCTCCATATATGGTAAAGGATATAGAAGCAGTGGAGAAAGTGCAGAGGAGAGCTAGCAAGCTGGTACCAACGTTGAAGAACGCGGGCTATGAGCAGAGGTTGAGGACACTGGGGCTTCCGACACTGGCATATAGGAGAAAGAGAGGGGATATGATAGAGACTTTTAAGATAGTGTCAGGAAAGTACGATGAGGATGTGTGTGAAGGTATCTTCTTGATGCGGGAGGAACAAGAACGAGAGGACACTCTAAGAAAATTTACAAAGAAAGAAATAGGCTTGAGAAGGCAAAGAACTCATTTTGTGATAGAGTGGTAAATGAGTGGAACGCACTGCCCCAGTATGTAGTCGATTCCGAATCAATAAGGGAGTTTGAAAGTAATCTTGATAAAGCATGGGGAAGACAAGATTTGAAGTTTGATTATAAAACAAAAATACAGAATAGTAAAAATGTTGCGTCTGCTACCGCCGCCGCCAACATCGTGAACGACCGCAGCAGTGCAAGTACTGGTACTGAGCTGGATACACAGGCATAGTTTGCCTTTTTCCAGAGGATCTACTGTAAGAAACTGTAAGTATACAGTGCTCCCCCACTAAATGCGCCTGCAGTAAATGCGGATTCCCTATATGCGGTGGCTAATCGGAAATAATATATTTTAAGGACTCTGTAAATGCGGCTCGAAATTGTGTATATGCGGTTTGGCCATTTTGATTCAAGGGGAAATACGTACTTCCCGCCATATTACCGAGTGTCGCCTACCGAAAATGCGGCCTATATTTAAGGTAAATGGTTATATTTGTCGTTTTATTTGCAAATTTCCCGCCGATCGCCGTATGTTTAACGCTACCAGGCGTCCTTCCCTCCCTCCCCGCCACTATCGTCTAGTGTTGCCAATTTAGCTATTTTCCCGCTAGATCTGGATATATTTACTTTGATCTAGAGGCAAATTTGTAGGCTACATCTAGCAAACATGAATTCTAGCGATATTCTTGAGATTTTCGGCATTTTGTTAATAATATTTGAGATTGTGACATTATTCTAGCGATTTTCAGCATTTATTTACTATCTAGCACCTAGCGGACTGTATTTGGTAACCCTGCTATTGTCAGTCCATGCCATGCTCGATGCGTGTTCTAAATTGCCTGTCTAGCCAACTTTTTGTTCTGCCTTTCGAATTTCCGTCCCATCTAACAATTGTCTGGCGGTGTGTTATGCCAAGCCTCAGGCACTGGAGGTGGGAGTGCAGAGAATGGAAACATGTAACAATGAAGAGAGCTAAGCCTTCACGGAGAGAGAGGGAGGAGGTGGTGGAGGTGAGGAGGTGCGCGGCGCTGCTCAGTAGCCTAGCCTCCCCTGCCTCGGATATCTTAGACATCGTCTAACTTACACACCTCATTATTCACTCATAAATTGGTTTATTATTAATTCTTCTAATAATTAATATATTACATGATTTGTATATATTTTATGTCTCAAAATAATACTCGGAAGGGCAAAAATGGGTGATGGTAGGCTAAAAAGGGGTTAGTTTGGAGGGGCTGTCTGACCATAAGCATTTATTCCCATTGATAATTAACTCCACAATATGCGGATTCCGTAAATGCGGTGCATTTTGCAGCCCATATAGGCGCATTTACTGGGGGTGCACTGTATGTATGTGTGCGTGCGTATATGTATGTTTGAATTATAGGTTTGACTCCTGCAAGGAGATAAAGAAAACCTAATATTTAGTAGTGGCCCCGTAATCATTGACGATTATGCCTATTACATAAGGCACCCTCTTCAAACACTCATCCGCCGTAGTTTTGAATCTACCGCGCAGAGCATACAAAATTTGAGGAGCCTTCATCATGAGCGCACGCAACCTCACTCATGGTTCAGTCATTATGAAATTGGGTTCTCACTACGAAAAAACTTCGTAACAAATAAAAAACAAAAAGAAAATAAGAATAACTATTCATAAGCTTTCCATATACTCGTGGATGTACTTGTGTGGATCTTTGACCAGACGCTGACTCAGGCGTCATTCTTCCTTCACTGACATATCAAGTAAACCAAAATTCTTAATACATCAACGAATGGGAAGGGGATGGTCGGGAGGGCCCCAGTCGTCAATGATTACGGGGCCACTACTAAATATTAGGTTTTCTTTATCTCCTTGCAGGAGTCAAACCTATAATTTATCAGTGGCCCCTCCATCATTGACGATTATGCCTGATATCTAAGACTGGAGGGGGACATTCGTAATCATATCATAACTCTAGCAAAGGCAGATAATCAAACAACCACATAGTATTCTTACTTTGTAAAAAAGATATATTTGGCGCATAAACTTTATACAGCACAACTTATACAAAAAGGGGTACAAGCAGGAGCGTGCTTCAAAGAAGCCTGCTTGATAAAAAAAAGGGGTTAACTCTGAGATTCTGAGAACAGATCCGCCAGTTAACAAGGCACCCCACTTAAATTAAGTGGTGAAAAATAAAACTTATAAGTTTACATGTGCACATATAAACCCCATAAAATTAGTGGATATATCTTGCAAAATATAACCAATGCTTAAATTAGATTGCTTCTCAGCCCAAAAACTACTTACAACAACACTGTTGTTTGTACTAAAATTGTACTAGCACAATTTCCTGTAATGAATAGTACAGAAAAATTTAAATATCACAACACCCATAAACAGTATCACAGCTCTCATATTCTGGCGGGGTCTAGGGTGTCCTATGTTACACTGACTGCACCCCCCCCCCCCCCCCTTTTCTTGAAATTAAACAATAAGTGACTTAGGGGCTGAATGTTGGTTTGAAACAGGGGTGTGTGATGTCCCCGTGGTTGTTTACTGTATATATGGATGGAGTTATGAAAGAAATACTATCAAGAGCAGTGGATGTTGGTGTATCGCTGAAAAGGGAGGGAATTGAGTGGAAGCTACCTATACTGCTGTTTGCGGATGATACAGTTCTGATGAGTGATAATGAATGGGAGTTGCAGGGTCTGGTAAATGAGTTTGGAACAGTGTGCGAAAAACGGAATTTGAAGGTAAATACGGGGAAGAGCAAGGTTATGGTCTTCGAAAGGGGTGAAGTCACAGAGTGTGAGGTGAAGCTGAACGGTCAGGCTATGGAGATCGTCAACTCTTTTAAGTATCTGGGCAGTGTGTTGAGTAAAGATGGGACTATGGATGAAGAGGTGCGGGAGAGGGTACAACAGGGGAAGAGGGTTGTAGGAACGCTAAAAGCAGTAACAAGAAATAGGGTGGTCAGTATGGAAGTGAAGAAGTCCTTGCATGACAGTGTGGTAATCCCGACACTGACTTACGGAAGCGAAGCATGGACGTTGGTTGAGAGACTCAGACCAAGAGTGAGAGCAGTGGAAATGAATTACTTAAGGAGTGCGTGCGGAGTTACATGGAGGGATAGACAGACTAATGAGGAAGTAAGAAGGAGGTGTGGTGTGGAGGTAGATGTGCTGGAAAGTGTGAAAAGGAACAACTTGAGATGGTTCGGCCATATGGAACGTATGGAAAGCGAGAGAATGACTTAGAGGGTGTACGAGAGCGAGGTGGAGGGACAGAGGGGGAGAGGTAGACCGAATATGAGGTGGAAGGATAGAGTTAGGAACTACATGAACGAAGGCGGTGCTGGTTGGGGGGAGGGGCGTCGACTGACTGGGGACAGAGGTGCATGGGGGCGGTTCGTTCGTGGCCACCCCTTCGGGGATTGCGGCGTCAGGCAATAGATAGATAGATAGACTTAGGGGCCACCTAGACCCTTTGCCTTAAAGCTATACATGGCAAGGAAGGTTTGTCTAGAGCTACTGAGAGGTAACGAGTCAAAAACGTATGATATTTTTTTTTTTTTTTTTTTTTTTTTTTTTTTTTTTTTTTATGTGATTGAGGGAGGCAAAAGGCATAACTGCCTATAGCGAGTGCCTCCCCCATAGTTGAAAGAGTGACAGGGCCAAAATCAAGGGACGTTCGAGCCAAAATGCCTGGACACACGGAGTTTGAAGCAATTTAAGTCATAGGAAGAGGGAAAGACTGATTCTGGGAGAGAGTTCCAGAGCTCAGATGTTGAGTAGAAGAAAGTTTGAGAGTAACGTTTCACTCTTGGGTTGGAGAGTTGCAGAGAGTAGGGGTGGGATTGAGTTGCAAGACGGGTACCACGTGCCCTACGTAAGGAGGTGGTATGCACTGGGATAGCTCTGAGGAACACTGATTATTATAGTAGCGATAGAATAGCGAGAGAGATGCAACATTGCGGCGGAGAGAGAGATTGTAGAGAGTTGGTGAGTGGACGGGAGTTAATGATACGAAAGGCCTTCCTTTCAACTTTGTCTAGGAGAGCGGTGTGAGAGGAACCTCCCCACACATGTGAACAATACTCAATACAAGGGCGCACTATGCCCCTGTACAGAGCAAGAAGCTGTGCAGGGGAAAAGAACCCCCTAAGGCGGTTGAGCACACCCAGCTTCTGGGAGGCTGCCTTAGCAAGACTGGTAATATGGTCCTTCCAAATGAGAGCAGAAGAAAAAGAGACACCAAGAATATTGAGAGAAGATGAAGGGTTGATTTTTGTATTGTTGAAGAATAAGGGATAGTCCGCTGGGAGATCCTGACGGGTAGATAGATGGAGAAATTGGGTTTTGGAAGCATTAAAGTTAACAAGGTTTTCTCTGCCCCAATTGGAAATAGTATTTAGATCAGAATTTAAGAGTTCTATGGCTTCATTACGTTTGTCGTTGAGGGATTGCTGGCTGGGGCGTTCTGAAAAACTAATGGAATAGTGTAAGGTTGAGTCGTCTGCGTATGAATGGATGGGAATTAAGGTACAGTTAAGGAGATCATTTATAAAAATTAGAAAGAGAATAGGAGATAGGACAGAGCCCTGAGGAACACCGGAGTTTATAGGGTGAGGAAGTGAACAATGGCCGTCCACAACCGCAGCTATGGAACGGCCGGAAAGGAAATTAGAGACAAAGGCACAGATGGAGGGATAGAAACCGAAGGAGGGTAGTTTAGAAATTAAAGATTTATGCCAGACTCTATCGAAGGCTTTCGATATGTCTAGTGCAATAGAAAAAGTCTCACCGAAGTCCCGAAAGGAGGATGACCAAGAGTTAGTAAGATATGAAAGAAGATCACCAGTAGAGCGACCCTTAAGGAAGCCATACTGGCGATCTGAGAGCAGATTATGAGAAGAGAAATGCTTAAGAAATTTGGAAGCAAGAATAGTTTCAAAAACTTTAGAAAGACAAGAGATAAGAGCAATTGGACGATAGTTGGAGGGTTGAGAGCGGTCACCCTTCTTTGGGACAGGTTGAATGTGAGCAAACTTCCAGCATGAAGGGAAGACGTTAGAGGATAGACAGAGACGAAAGAGTTTGCCTAGGCAGGGAGTCAGCACGGAAGCACAATTTTTGAGAACAACAGGAGGAACACCGTCCGGACCGTACGCCTTATTAGTGTTAAGCCCAGAGAGGGTAGAAAGTACATCTTTAGAAGAGATTAGAGAGATTAGAGATTAGAGATTAGAGAAGAGATTAGAGGCCCACAACTGTGTGGACGTAATATCTTCAACAGAAAAATTCTTAAGGAAACGTAACGAAGCCGCCCACTTGCGTAAATCGTGGGCCCTACCCACAACGCCGGGATTACTCTCTTTAATGACCTCGACCAAGAGAGAAGCCAGTCTACGTTTCATCAAGCGTTTACCCGTACTTGCTACCCATAAAGCACAGTGGTGATTTAGAGGTGCCACTCTCAAATATTTGGTTAGAGCTTGCACTGGACATAAATTATGGTGCACCTTTCCCCTTTTCAACGCCGGCACCGTGAACTCTGAAAACACGTGTTCACTGTGCTCATTCTTGGCTATGAACCCTGGGGAAGGTGCAATGTGAATACACTCATTAAGCCTACCAAACCTGAGGCAATTAGGTGTGTTGCTCATCGCCGCCAGCTCAGACACTCTGTTCCCGGTAGCCAAGGCCATAAGGAATACTGCCCTTTTTAAAAGTAATGTAAAATCTGCAGTATTTTGGTACAGAAGGGAATGAAGTAAAGACAATGCCTTGTCCAGAGACCAGGTAGGCATGAGCTGACAGGGAGGTGGGCGGAGTTTAAAACATGCCCTCATAAAACCTTTTTCCTCCGCAACTGGTATGGAGAGACCGGTAAGGTCCAAAAACGGTATCCTAATCGCTGTTAAGTGATTTTTTAACATTACTACAGATAAACGTTTCTGCTCGAACAGATAATTTAAATAATTAAAAACCAAAGCCACCGAGGGCACAGTTTGTTCTGTTCTAAGAATCCAAGAAGTAAAGGCTTGCCAATACGATTGATACTGTCGCTTAGTAGACTGGGTATATTGATTCATGAATTTATTGGTCACGTCTCTACCATATGGTGCTAGCCATTTGGCCTCCTGAATGTCCATAATGCAAAAGTCAGCGAGGTCTTTAGGTTGCCAATTGTGTCTAAGTGGAAAACCCCACCGGGAGTGATACCGGGTCCGGGCACCACGTCTTCAATTGCTGGTACCACAACTGCGCCGGCCACAGGGGCGCGATTAGCGAGAGTACGCCCCGATAATCCTGTAGTTTGTTTACTACTTGGCACATTAGAGACGCATCTGGCGGCGGAAACAGATAAATGGAACTCCACCTGTTCCAGTCTGTCACCAGTGCATCTGGCCCGCCCGCCGGCGTTATCGTCCGGCGGGTGAGGTACAGTGGGAGTTTGTGAGTCTCCTCTGACGCAAACAAATCCACTTGTGGATGGTAAGGCTCCGCAATCATTTGGTCGAAAATGGTTTGCTTGAGCGCCCATTCTACTGTTGTGCTCTGTCTCCGAGACAGAGCGTCTGCCCAGACGTTTGCTACGCCTGGGAGATAAGATGCGTGAAGCTGAATGTCCAGCCTGTTGGCTAGAATAAAAATCTTTTCTGACACGTTTAGCAACCCCCGAGATCTCGTCGACCCTTGTTTCTGAATACAGTGAACTGCATTCAGATTGTCCATTCTGAAGGCCACCGCCTTGCCCCGTAAAGTAGAGCCGTGAGCCTGAAGGAAATACAAGGGGACTAGTAATTCTTTGACATTGATGTGGGAGATTTCTAAATGGGACCAAAGCCCTTGACCCTGGTGCCCTTGGTTTGACTGAAAGCCCCAACCTATCGTTCCTGACGCATCCGTGTCTACCCATACCGTCGGCGGAGGAGAGGTCCATGACATGACTGAGTGTAATGTTTCCCTCGTCGCCCAGACCGCTAGCAAGTTGTGGATTAATTTTGGTATGGGCCATAATTTTTTCGCCGGCAATAGCGGAAAATATTTGTTGCCCTCCAATATTAAACGTTTGACTCTTAACCGGCCCTACTGTACCGTTAGTTGAATCCAGTTGAGAGAGCCGACCAGAGACTCCCAGATTCTCCATGTCGTAGTCAGACTGTGAAGGAACAGAAACAATTTCCTGCGAAATCTGTTGCGATTGTCCACACTCTGACTCAGAGTGAGAGTAGCTGTGTCCCAGACCAGCCCTATCCACTTAACTACTCTTGAGGGAACAAGGTTTGACTTTACCAGGTTGACCTTGAACCCTAGAGTTTTGACATGTTTTAATGTTATGTTGACATGATTTATGTATACTTGTTCCGTCTCTGCCACCACTAGCCAGTCGTCTAGATACCATAAAATCCTGATCCCTTGCCTTAACAAGGGCATCAGGGCTTGCCGGACTAATTTCGTGAATAAGCGAGGTGCTAGGTTCAATCCAAACGGCATCCTCTGAAAGACATAAGTCTGATGCTTTATTCTTAGGGCTAGAAACCTTTGAAATCTTTTGTTGACCGAGACGTGCCAATACGCGTCCGTCAGGTCTAAAGAACACATCCATCCTCCCGGCGGAAGTGTTAGCCTGATCTGGTTTACTGTTAGCATCCTGAATGACATGTTGTGAATATGGAGGTTCAGATAAGACAGGTATACGACTGGTCTCATCTGAACACTGTCCCTTTTGGGCACTAGAAATAGTTTGGATGTGAAAACTGGGTAATTTTGAGGAGGCCTTTCGTTCCTTAGAATCTTTCCTGGAAGATTTGTGGCTGCGGTGTGACTTAGATCTTTCACTGCTCTTAGACTTTTCCGATCTTTCACTAGAGCTGTCCTTGGACTTTTCCTCTTTGCTCCTCTTTCTTGCTGGTGAAGAAGAATGACTAGGCGGCTGTTGTCTGAGGGGCGACCTGGACCGCGCCCGTGACGTGGAGGCTGTCACCGGGGGCGTGGGTTCACGAGGTCTCTTAGAAGTTGTAGGGACCAGAGAAAGTGCTGTACCCTGCCCAGTCTCTGCCGACTTTCGTACAGTTACTCTAGAGGTACGTTTAATAGGGGGGTGCTCAATCAGTAATTTATCCTAAAGAATCACATTATCACATTGCAGCACTTTATGAGCCACTGTGGTAGCATAACTTGACAACTGCTGCGTGACCTCCCTCAAAGCGACCGCCGCGGATCTACTATTGTCCCGCAACACTTTGGCACTCAATTGAGTACAGAAGGTACAGTTCCCTGTTACCCACAAACCCCTTGAGCAATCTAAACATTTAACACATCTAATGCAAAGAGTGTGTGCAAAAATAGGGATACCTGAACAGGAGGGAGCAATGCACAAGGCAAAAACAGGGTCTATGGTAGCCATGACAGAGACTGGTGGAAAACACGAACCCACCCCCGGTTTACTCCAGGTTCTCGAAAGTCTCGCCGGAACTCAGCCCTGGAAAAAAGAAAATTTCCAGGAATTAATGCTCATAAGGCTACACCAACATGTTCGAACACAAGTGTTAGACAACCCGCCGGGTAACGAGACGTAATACACAACTATCACGGCTCGCTACGCGGGAGGTTCATGTATAAAGATTTCAGAATATCTTAACTTGTGCAAAAGATTTATGAATATCCTCTGACATAATATAAAGACTAGCATGGCTTTTTTATAAATGACGCAGTCTTCCCAGTGGTGTTTGTTAAGTTCTTACTGGAAAAAACCCTCAAAGACGCCGGCCCCCGTATTATCTCGCAGATCAAAACTGGGAAACCTGTCTTAAATGCTAGATCTGGCTTCTCCCGAAGCGTTCTAGATCGCCGTATGTTGAATGGCGGCGATACGTATCGTATCCCTCGATTGTCTGGTTAACTACACTTGAATTATGCAAATCCGTTAATCCTACCCTCCCAAGGTGCAACCGCCGGGTGTGAATTTTAACGTTAACCCCAAAATTCCTATCCCCACTTCTTTGCAAAAGATCGCCAGGGAGGAAAGACCAATCAACAAACAGCCTAGTTTTACTGGCTTTGCAAAAACCGGGAAAAACTCAACTCAACAAGTGTCCGTATGAACACTTAGTTAAATGGGTAAAGCCATCCCGCCGGGAAACACAGTACGCCTGAACACAGGCCCCACCACAGAGACGCAGTCCTGGAGAGCCTCAGGCCACTACTCGCCGGGGAAAACAAGCCTTTTTTAACCACGCGTGATTAAAACTCGGCAACCAGCCGGGTTTTCATGGTGTAACCGAGAAAAACCCGCCGGAAAAGGCAACCCACCCCGTTCAGATTCAATCTGAACGCACCAAATAGACTGTGGAATTAGCCAAGGCACAACTAACCCAGGACACACAAATAGTCCTTGGAATTAGCCAATACACAATTAATCCAGGACACATATATAGTCCGTGGAATTAGCCAATACACAACTAAACCAGGACACACATGACACAATAGTACATATTTATAACATAAATCAATAACATTTGTACAAGTGGCAAAGCTACGAGAGGCTGGCTAGGCCTAAGCAGACGGAAAAACACAGTAAACATGTCGTAATATAAACAAAAAGCACTGAATTATATCACAACAGGAACCACCGTCAACATACCACTGTAGCAAAAACTTCCTGGCAAAGGGAAGAACTGACTCGGGACCCAGAAAAAACTTCACTAAGTGAAGAAAAATACGCTGGGAACGTCAGAGAATAAAAAGCTACCTCATCAGAAAGATAAAAGGCAGCAATAATAACGCGTAATGAAAGCCGCCTGCATCACAAAGCTAGATAACCGTGAAAAAAAAAAAATTCACATGTCCACAACAGGACCACGATGGTACACCCGAAATAGATGCCCCAAACACACGACCCAAAATACACTGCACTGCGGGCAACCCGCCCAGGACACTCCTGCTACGCATATCTTAACCTTACTCGATACATCCCGGAGTAAACAAATGAGAAAAACTCACTAGGGACGCAACAAATGCGGAACTAGCGGAGCGTGGGGAGGCACGTCCGGGTCGGTTGAGCGCAGAGCAGAGAAGGAAGAATGACGCCTGAGTCAGCGTCTGGTCAAAGATCCACACAAGTACATCCACGAGTATATGGAAAGCTTATGAATAGTTATTCTTATTTTCTTTTTGTTTTTTATTTGTTACAAAGTTTTTTCGTAGTGAGAACCCAATTTCATAATGACTGAACCATGAGTGAGGTTGCGTGCACTCATGATGAAGGCTCCTCAAATTTGTTATGCTCTGCGCGGTAGATTCAAAACTACGGCGGATGAGTGTTTGAAGAGGGTGCCTTATGTAATAGGCATACTCGTCAATGATGGAGGGGACACAAATAAATACATGTGTGTGTGTGTTTGTATGTATTGAGGGGAAGGAGATATGTGGATAGTTAAATGGATATATATACAGTATAGATAGAATATAGCTCTAAATAACTTCCCTTTATGTTTATATTTATTTATATCTATCTATCTATCTATTGCCTGACGCCGTGATCCCCGAAGGGGTGGCCACGAACGAACCGCCCCCATGCACCTCTGTCCCCAGTCAGTCGACGCCCCTCCCCCCAACCAGCACCGCCTTCGTTCATGTAGTTCCTCACTCCATCCTTCCACCTCATATTCGGTCTACCTCTCCCCCTCTGTCCCTCCACCTCGCTCTCGTACACCCTCTTAGTCATTCTCTCGCTTTCCATACGTTCCATATGGCCGAACCATCTCAAGTTGTTCCTTTTCACACTTTCCAGCACATCTACCTCCACACCACACCTCCTTCTTACTTCCTCATTAGTCTGTCTATCCCTCCATGTAACTCCGCACGCACTCCTTAAGTAATTCATTTCCACTGCTCTCACTCTTGGTCTGAGTCTCTCAACCAACGTCCATGCTTCGCTTCCGTAAGTCAGTGTCGGGATTACCACACTGTCATGCAAGGACTTCTTCACTTCCATACTGACCACCCTATTTCTTGTTACTGCTTTTAGCGTTCCTACAACCCTCTTCCCCTGTTGTACCCTCTCCCGCACCTCTTCATCCATAGTCCCATCTTTACTCAACACACTGCCCAGATACTTAAAAGAGTTGACGATCTCCATAGCCTGACCGTTCAGCTTCACCTCACACTCTGTGACTTCACCCCTTTCGAAGACCATAACCTTGCTCTTCCCCGTATTTACCTTCAAATTCCGTTTTTCGCACACTGTTCCAAACTCATTTACCAGACCCTGCAACTCCCATTCATTATCACTCATCAGAACTGTATCATCCGCAAACAGCAGTATAGGTAGCTTCCACTCAATTCCCTCCCTTTTCAGCGATACACCAACATCCACTGCTCTTGATAGTATTTCTTTCATAACTCCATCCATATATACAGTAAACAACCACGGGGACATCACACACCCCTGTTTCAAACCAACATTCAGGTCAAAGAACTCGCTCTGCTCACTCTCCACACGTACTGCCGCCTTTGCACCCTCATACATGCTCTTCACTGCTTTCAGCAACTTGCCCTCTACTCCGTATATTCTAAGTACTTTCCACAAACCTTCTCTATCCACTCTGTCATAGGCCTTCTTCAAGTCCATAAAGGCAACATACACCTTTTGTTTCTTCTCCAGATACTTCTCCACAACACAATTCAGGGTAAAAATCTGATCTACACATCCTCTTCCCTTCCTAAAACCTCCCTGCTCGTCGCCTATCCATTTCTCCGTTCTCACTCTCACTCTCTCAATCACTACCCTACTGTATACCTTCCCTACTACGCTTAGAAGACATATTCCTCGGTGGTTACCACACACTCCTCTTTCCCCTTTGCCCTTATATAGGGGGACTATTATGCCAGTCTTCCAGTCATCGGGTGTACTCCCCTTCTCCCATGCTAGTTTGCACATTTTCCATACCCATTCTATCACTATCTCACCACCATACCTGTACATTTATTTATATATACAGTGAAATTCCGCTAATCCGGAGGCTGAAACCTCGGAATGCCCGATACCTCGGAAGGTTTTTTCCCCCAAAATATACTATCTTTCCCCCAAAATATACTATCTTTCCCCCAAAATATACTATCTTTCCCCCAAAATATACTATCTTTCCCCCAAAATATACTATCTTTCCCCCAAAATAAGATTATAAAATAAGATTCATGTCTATCTTAAGTCAATTAATCGAGTGTTTTGGATTTACACCTATACACCACCGGAACTTCACCGCACTGCCTCTATTCCAATTAATTATTAATTTGTATGTGTTTTAGGGCCATTTTTATGTATAAATCTGATACCTCGGAAAATCTGCCAATCCGGAAATCCCGCGGTCCCCTGCCTTCCGGAGTAGCGGAATTTCACTGTATTATTGGCTCTGTCTCGAGTCGGCCACCCCCAGCTAAAAAAAAAAATATTATAATGTAAAACTTGAAAACTAAACAAACCAAAACTGGGACGATACAAGATAAAGGTAAAATAACTTATCAAAATCGCTATGTGGAAATAACGCATACTAATTTTTTTTTTTTTATGAAATAAAAGAATACAATCCACCACATAGGGTGTACATTACTACATGACCAAGTTAATCTGTTTCCCAAGCAAACTAATCGCACACATAACAACGCACTATCGTCACTGTCGTGAATCCTAGCTGGTATATATACCGTAGTTTGAATTTCCCGAGTTCACGACAGCTGGTTCCTTTTTGTTTAAACGCATTACTTTATTTATCTTTGTGGATATATATTACTGTGGTTGCACCAATTATATCTTAGTTTATTTTCCCTTATTATTTAATCACGGGGGACGATATAGAACCCTTAAATATATTTTATATTGTCACGATAAAAGGGAATCTCAGACACACTTCACACAGACTTTGTCCCGCTAACAACAAACCACTAGTTCTATCTATCTATCTATCCACTACCACTATACCACTAGTTGCTGCCACATAACACCAGAACTTCCCTGATATTCACCTACTGACATGTCCATCACCTAACCTACACTCTTTGCATCACAGCTAAGTTCCTTTAATACTAGAAGTACTTCATAGATATTACTGGGACTACCACAGATAGCCTACATATACAATTTAACACGCAAGTCAAACGCCGACCGGTATCATATTTATATCTATCTATCTATCTATTGCCTGACGCCGTGATCCCCGAAGGGGTGGCCACGAACGAACCGCCCCTCATATTTATAGCCTAGGCCAATTCATCTTTCCAGGTTTAATTATTTAATTTATATCCATTTCTCCTCTACCCCCTAGGAATAATAAACAGGATATAATTGGTGCCGTGTGACCAGGATACTGGGCCATCTGTTATATATTGATAGGAATTGGGGGGGTATTAGGCCTGACTTGTCTGCCTTTGTGTAGAGCTGGGCGATCCAGTGGACAAATGTTGAGGGCCGCATATGTCCGGGATTTTCCGCTGGACCGTCCAGTGCAGTGCCCTGCTTTTTTTGTTAAGCAGTTCTATAAACCAGGGGCAAGGGTGGACACTGTCAGGCAGACCTCAGCCTGGGTTAGATGTGCCAGGGAGCCGGAAGGTGTTAGATAGGCTATTGGACAGAACGCATGCCTTCTTTGAGGAGAAGGACAAGGCCGAGGAGGAGCAGTCGACGCAATAGGCTAGATCGAAAGACTATGACGACGGCTGCGGCTGTTCCTCCTTCAGAGGAGTCGTGATCCTTCTTTCTCGTTCTTTTCCTTTCTTTATCAGGCATTAACTTTGTAATTTGTTAAAATTTAATATAGTAAAGTAAATATTGTAAAGTAGAGTAATATGACATAGGGTAAATTTCCTTTTCTTTGATCATTTGTAAACTCACAGGGGGCACGCGATCTGCATGCTTCAATTTGCTTGGTTGCTGTCGTCATCAATGTAAGTAGGTTAGCCTAGGCTTAGAATAGATTAGAATAGGTTAGCCTACAGTGACGATTAGTATTGTTGTTCCTTAAGCTTTGGTTACCGTAAATATTTAAGAATGGAGGAGAAAATAAAGTCATTGCGGCGGTTCAGGGCCGCCAAGAAGGGAGGGATTACTAAGCTTACCTCTAATCTGTCTGAATTTATTGAACATGCTGCTACACTGCATGATGTAAGGGGTGTGAAAATAACTGTAGAAAAGGCCCTAGCTGATATCGAGTCGTATAACGTAGAGTTGTATAGCTTATATTCAGATGATCAGTTAGAGGAGGAGATGGTGATGGTATGCAGTATGTTAATCAAGTAAACAGTCAGTTAGCTGAGTTGGATAGTGCTCTACAGACTACTGGTAGATCTCATGATAGTGCAGCAAGTAGGAAACAGAAGGGTATTAAGTTACCCTCCCTGAAGTTGCCAGTTTTTGACGGGGATCCAACACAGTGGGTGGGTTTCTGGGAGCTCTTTGATTGTAGTGTTCACTCCCAAACAGACTTAACTGACATTCAGAAATTTACGTATCTAAAGGGACAACTTAGTGGTGAGGCTCTACAAATTGTTAGTGGGTTTAGTTTGGTTGCTGCAAGTTATGAACCAGCGGTCATTATACTGAAAAACAGTTATGGTCAAAAGGATCGCATCAAAGCAGCTCACATAGCGAAACTGTGTAATCTCCCGCATCCTAGCCAGGAGGTCAGTGCTCTGAAAGATTTTTCCGCGTCATTTGAGTGTGCGTTAGAGTCATTACGCTCTATGGATGTAACAGTAAGTGAAATGTGTGCAGTACTGTTGCATAATAAACTTCCTAGTGCACTCTCTGAAGTGATTAAGCGTGAATTAAAAGACAACTGGCTGGATGTGGATGAATATGTTCGTGTGTTTAAGACTGAAGTGTGCAATCTAATAAGTAGACATAATCCACTAGAACAGTTTGGGGCGACCGCCACAGCAGCATATGCGGTGTATCAGAAACCCAATACCAAGCAGAAGTATGGATGTAAGTTGTGTTTAAAGACAGGACATATTTGGGCAAAGTGTGCAAAATACAAGAACAGTCCCACCAAGGCCAATAGAGCAAGGCAGTTGAAATTGTGCGTCGGGTGCCTGTCGTCAGAACATGGCAGCCAGGGGTGTACTAACCCTAAAATTAGGCCGTGCCGATTCTGCCAACAGAAACATTTTAATTATTTGTGTCCGACGCCACGCCTTGAACAAATTGGACAACCAGCAGCCCCTGAACCAATAGTGACCATGGCTGTGGCTTCGGGCCGTAATGCAGTGTTGTTGCCTACCATTCAGATTCCCTTGACCGACAGAAATGGTCATACCAGTAAAGTAAGAGCTTTGTTGGACCAATGTTCGCAACGTACCTTCATCTTGCGCTCTGCTTTTTCGCAGCTTGATTACGTTAGGGTCAGTAAGGAACAGCTAAGGCGCCAGGGATTTACTGGCTCACTTGGTAGTACTGAGTATGAAATAGTAGAGTTAACCTATCATCACAGAAGAACGGTGCGTAAATTGAGAGCCGTTGTGGTGGAGGAGTTACCAGTATACAAACCAGGGAGAGGATTAGGGATGGAGGTAAATGCTATCAAGGCTCGGGGTTACAAATTAGCCGATCCAGGTATCACTGATGGAGATATGATAGGGTTACTGATTGGGGCGGACTTTTATTACCACTTTGTACATTCAGGCTATGTCAGGGAAGGAAGTATAGTTATGTTACCCACAATTTATGGTTATGCACTGAGTGGCACTTATCAGTCAGATATAGAAGAGACCCATGTAGAGTTAGTCACTGTTCTTAAGTTAACGGTAGACCCTTTAGTGGAGATATAGGAAGATATTGGCAGTAAATCTCCAGAATTAAAGGATCTGACAGCTCTATGGGACTTGGACCATATTGGTATAAGTCCTAATGAGACTGGTAAGGGTGGGGAGAGAGTCTTAAATAGATTTTCTGAAACGGTACAGTATTCCGAAGCACAGGGACAGTATATAGTGGAACTGCCGTGTATCTTTTGCCGGTCAGTCATCTAAAATCAGAAACTTTCCAAACGGAGTCCCACAAGGATCCGTCCTATCGCCCGCACTCTTCAATCTGTACATGCACGATATAACTACACCCAATACGCCCCAAATAAACTTAGCCTCCTATGCAGATGACATAACACTCACATGCACACACCATGACCCAAAAAGAGCAACAGATCTCCTTCAACCCTATCTCAACACACTACATGGCTGGTGCACTACAAACAGACTTAATCTAGCCCCAGCCAAATCCACCGCAACCCTGCTCACAAGCTGGACAGAACATGAATACATCCCTCAACTCACCATAAACAACACACCCCTAACACATACACACACACCCAAAATCCTAGGAGTAACATATGATACTCATATGACATTCAAACAGCACACCACAAACATTAAAAAGAAACTGACACCCAGACTTAATGCCCTCAGGTAACTTGCTCACACAAAATTTGGACACAACAAAGAAACTACCACCACAGTATATAAACAATACATAAGATCAGTGATGGAATACGCAAGCCCAGCCTGGGCTTCTAACCTAGCTGAAACACATCATAAGACCTTACAGACTATTCAAAACAAAGCCCTGAAGATCATTACAGGCTGCACAGCTACTGCACCCACAGATCACCTACATCAAGAAACCAAAATCCTCAAAGTCAAAGACCATCTGGACATGAGAGGCACTCAATTCCTGGCAGCAGCCTCCACGAACCAAGACCACCCACTAAACTACATGGCAACACACCCACAGACACCAAGAAATATCAAAACAACACCCAGCACACGGTATCACACACAATTATTGTCCTCTCTCCCTCCCTGCCCACCCCGAACCAACTTCCAGAAGCACATCCATACTCATATCTCTCACCGATCCATCCACTCACTCACAGACAACACGCAGCTGCATGCACGACCTCCCGAAATCCATCCTTCCTAATCCTCCCTTCCTCGCGAGGACAGAGTCCACCTGGCCAGGCTGAGATGCGGACACCATCCAGCTCTCCTGAGCTATCAGAAGAGACTGGATGACTCAGTTGTCGACGCCTGCCCGGGATGTAACACAGCACCCCATACCATTAAACACATCATAGAAGACTGCATTTCATACAACCACTTACGCCAACAACACAATCTACACTCAATGAGAGCTCTGTGGGAAAGCCCGATCGTGGCCATGGCCTTCCTCAGGGATTCAGGGCTGTTCGGCCAGGCAGCTTAGGGAACAACAACAACAACAACAACAACAACAACAACAACAACTGCCGTGGAGAGATAACATAGATAAATTACCTGATAACTTTAAGTTAGCCCTGGGCAGAATGAGAGGCTTGCAGCGTAAATTTATAAAGGATACCAACTACTGTCAACAGTATACAAAGGTTCTGGATAATCAGATAGAAAGGGGGTTTATTGAAAGGGTAGAAAACAGGAATCAAGCTGGTCATCCCATTCACTACTTAGCTCACCATGGTATTACTAAGGATAGTGTTACTACGCCTGTACGGATAGTGTTTGACTGTTCGGCTAGGATGGACGAGAAGGCGTTCAGTCTGAATGACTGTCTCCATACAGGTCCATCGCTAGTGGCTGACCTCACCCAGGTACTTCTACGCTTTAGATGCCATCAATTTGCCTGGGTGAGTGATATTGAGAAAGCATTTCTCATGGTGGGGTTGAGTGAAAAGGATAGGGATGCTACTAGGTTTCTGTGGCCCGTTGATCCCTTGGATGTTGCAAGTCCTTACATTGTCTACCGGTTCCGTGCAGTTCTGTTCAGGGCCACCTGTTCCCAGTTCCTCCTTAACCCTCCAGCCCCGGCTATGTATTATATATATATTCCTCGAAACCCGGGTGTTTTGGCCGAAAAACGTCTAGGCTAGGCTACCGTATATTCGTTAATCAGACTGCTTCCCGCATCCCCAAGCGTAGCTGTGTTATTTACCTGTAGAATGGCATTAAGTAGAGCTCTCTAAGTCAACTGGTTGAGCTGTGATGATGATTTCATTGGAGATAACTTTATGGACAAAACAGCCACTTTACACCATGGTATTACTAAGGATACTGTTACTACGCCTGTACGGATAGTGTTTGACTGTTCGGCTAGGATGGACGAGAATGGATGGGGAGGTGGTGGGAGCAAGAAATATCCAAACTTTTAAAGCAAAATTGGATAAATGTAGAGAGAGAGACAGGACAACACGAGCTTAGGCTCAAATCCTGTATACTACAATTAGGTGAGTTAGGTGAGTACACCACTTTTCGATACTTAACAACAACATACAGGCACACACGAACAAGCGACGCTCTCCTTCTTGTGGCCGGAGATGCGGGGCGTCGGTCCAGCCGGCTGTTGTTTACATGCGTCGGACCGACGCCTCGCACACGAAGCTCACAGGTTTTCAACCACTGGGCGTTCAAGAGGCCTTCCGGGTACCTGTTATATGCTTTTTTATGGGCGTTCAAGAGCCCTTCCGTGGTGAGAGGGTTAATGCTACCATTCAAAAACATCTGTCTATGATACAGGAGAACAGTGAAGTAGTTAATAAGCTAAAAAGGGGGTTGTATATTGATAACTTACAGGGGACTGGTGATGATGTAGGTGATTTGCAACAACAATGTTGGGATGCCCGTAGAATATTTTCCAGCGCTAACCTGTCTTTACATGAGTGGGTCACAAATAATGAGAGTTTACGGGAACTGTTGCACCTGAAGGGTATAGCCATAGGTGGGCACGATAACCAAAAACCTTAACTTCGTTAACCGTTATTTCGTTAACGAAAACCTTAACGTCGTTAACCGTTAACCGGCGATACATTTATCGCTCGTTAACCGTTAAATCGTTAAATCGTTAAATCGCTAAATCCGATCCTTTCGATAACGATATCGTTACTTCGTTAGTATCGTTATTTATCGAAGATATGGATATTTATCATATTTTAAATAAAAAATCTTAAATGCAGCAATGCTATCATTATTTTATTAGAAAAAAAAATACACTTCATTTGATTTAGTAGATCATTTAGATGATTTTCAGATTTAGTGATGTCTAAGCTGGATATTTATTAGTGGCCCCTCCATCATTGACTATTATGCCTATTACATAAGGCACCCTCTTCAAACACTCATTTACCGTAGTTTGAATCTACCGCGCAGAGCATAAAAAATTGAGGAGCCTTCATCATGAGCGCACGCAACCTCACTCATGGTTCGTCATTATGAAATTGGGTACTCACTACGAAAAAACTTCGTAAAAAATAACAAATAAAAAGAAAATAAGAATAACTATTCATAAGCTTTCCATAACTTCGTGGATGTACTTGTGTGGATCTTTAACCAGACGCTGACTTCAGGCGTCATTCTTCCTTCTCTGCTCTGCGCTCAACCTGCCCTGACGTGTCTCCCCACGCTCCGCTCGTTCCGTATTTGCTGCGTCCCTAGTGAGTTTTTTCTCATTTGTTTACTCTGGGATGTATCGAGTAAGGTTAGGATATGCGTAGCAGGAGTGTCATGGGCGGGCTGCCCGCAGTTCAGTGTATTTTGGGTCGTGTGTTTGGGACGCCTATTTCGGGCGTACCCTCGTGGTCCCGGGGTGGACGCGTGAAACGTTTTCGCGGATTAGCTAGCCTAGTTATTTAGTTGGCTTTAAGTACGCGAGATTAGGTTTCTTCTTATCTTTCTGATGAAGTTGCCTTATTTGTTTGTTTTCTGACGTTCCTAGCGTATTTTTCTTCACTTAGTGAAGTTTTTTCTAGGTCCCGTGTCAGTGCTTCCCTCTCCCGGGTATATTTCTTCGAGGTGTGTTGGCTGCTGTTCCTGTTGTGATAATATTCAGTGCTTTTTGTTTTATTACCACATGTTTAAGGCCTATGACAGAGTGGATAGAGAAGGTTTGTGGAAAGTACTGTACTAAGAATATACGGAGTAGAGGGCAAGTTGCTGAAAGCAGTGAAGAGCATGCATGAGGGTGCAAAGGTGGCAGTACGTGTGGAGAGTGAGCAGAGCGAGTTCTTTGACCTGAATCTTGGTTTGAAACAGGGGTGTGTGATGTCCCCGTGGTTGTTTACTGTATATATGGATGGAGTCATGAAAGAAATACTATCAAGAGCAGTGGATGTTGGTGTATCGCTGAAAAGGGAGGGAATTGAGTGGAAGCTACCTATACTGCTGTTTGCGGATGATACAGTTCTGATGAGTGATAATGAATGGGAGTTGCAGGGTCTGGTAAATGAGTTTGGAACAGTGTGCGAAAAACGGAATTTGAAGGTAAATACGGGGAAGAGCAAGGTTATGGTCTTCGAAAGGGGTGAAGTCACAGAGTGTGAGGTGAAGCTGAACGGTCAGGCTATGGAGATCGTCAACTCTTTTAAGTATCTGGGCAGTGTGTTGAGTAAAGATGGGACTATGGATGAAGAAGTGCGGGAGAGGGTACAACAGGGGAAGAGGGTTGTAGGAACGCTAAAAGCAGTAAGTAACAAGAAATAGGGTGGTCAGTATGGAAGTGAAGAAGTCCTTGCACGACAGTGTGGTAATCCCGACACTGACTTACGGAAGCGAAGCATGGACGTTGGTTGAGAGACTCAGACCAAGAGTGAGAGCAGGGGAAATGAATTACTTAAGGAGTGCGTGCGGAGTTACATGGAGGGATAGACAGAATAATGAGGAAGTAAGAAGGAGGTGTGGTGTGGAGGTAGATGTGCTGGAAAGTGTGAAAAGGAACAACTTGAGATGGTTCGGCCATATGGAACGTATGGAAAGCGAGAGAATGACTAAGAGGGTGTACGAGAGCGAGGTGGAGGGACAGACAGGGAGAGGTAGACCGAATATGAGGTGGAAGGATGGAGTGAGGAAGTACATGAACGAGGGCGGTGCTGGTTGGGGGGAGGGGCGTCGACTGACTGGGGACAGAGGTGCATGGGGGTGGTTCGTTTGTGGCCACCCCTTCGGGGATCACGGCGTCAGGCAATAGATAGATAGATAGATGTTTAAGCGATACTCCGTCTGCTTAGGCCTAGCCAGCCTCTCGTAGCTTTTTTACATGTACAAGTGTTATTGATTTATTGTATAAATATGTACTACTGTGTCATGTGTGTTCTGGATAGTTGTGTATTGGCTTATTCCAGGCACTATTTGTGTACCTCCGATTGCATCTGGTTGGTGTGGGTTACCGTTTCCGGCGGGTTTTCTCGATGCTCCGTGAAAATCCGGCTGGTTCTCAGATTGCGTCTGGTGGGTGTGGGTTGCCTTTTCCGGCGGGTTTTCTCGATTGCACCGAGAAACTCCGGCTGGTTGCCGAGTTTAATCACGCGTGGTTAAAATAGGCTAGTTTCCCCCGGCGAGTGGTGGCTTGAGGGCTCTCCAGAACTGCGTCTCTGTAGTGGGGCCTGTGTTCAGGCTTACTGTGTGTTTCCCGGCGGAAGGGCTTTACCCGATTCAACTAGGGGTTCATGCGGACACCTGTTGACTATAGTGTTTCCCGGTTTTGCAAAGCCGTTGAAAAACTGGGCTGTGTTGGTTGAGTAGTCTTTCCACCCCGGCGATCTTTTGCAAAGAAGTGGGGATAGGAACAATTGGGGTTAACTTTTCTATCAATTTTCACCCGGCGGTTGAACCTCGGGAGGGTGGGAATCACGGATTTGCAGTTCGGTAGGATTAGGCTAACAATTGAGGGATACAATTAGGTATCAAGACATTCAACTCACGGCGATCTAATGATTAAGATGGGCTTAACCTGGCTAACTGCGTTTTAATAAGGAGGCCGGCGTCTTAGTATGGGTTCCCGGTGAACGTTATATCACAGGGAAGACTGCGTCACTTATAAAGAACTGCTCATCTTTATATCATGTCAGAGGATATTCTTAAATCTTTTGGACACGTAAAGTTTTACGAATCTTTACATATGAACCTACAGGGTAACGAGAGGTAATGGTGGGGTATTACGTCTCGTTGCCCGGCGGTTCATTAACACTTGTGTTAGAACATTTTGGGGTAACCTTATGAGCATTAATTCCTGGAAATTTTCTTTTTTCCAGGGCGGAGTTCCGGCGGGTCCACAGAGGACCAGGTGAGGCCCGGGGGGAATTAGCTTTTAACCAGTCTCTGCCATGGCTGCTCTAGCCCCTGTTTTTGCTCTTTGCTCAACGCCCTCATGTTCCGGAATCCCTATTTTTGCGCACACTCTGTGCATTCGTTGTGTCAAATGCTTGGACCGATCAAGGGGTTTGTGGGTAACAAAGAATTGTACCTTTTGTAGTCAGCTGGGTATTAAAGTATTACAGCACGACAATCTGGCCGCGGCGGTTGCATTACGCGAGGTCAGACAACTTCTTACTAATTATGCGACTGCAGTGGCTCATAAAGCATTGCAGTGTGATAACGTAATTTTGTGGGACCGTTTGTTGGTTCAGTACCCCCCAAAAAAACGTCCTCCTTCCCGAAGTAAAGTCACTAAGCCGGCAGAGACTGGGCTGGTTAAAGAGCTTCTTCCCTCCCCCGGCACATCTAAGAGACCGCGAGAGCCGTCTCCCCCGGCGACAACTTCGGAATCAAGATCTAGGTCCAGGTCACGGTCTCCTCTCAGAAGCAGACACATAGTCACTCGACTTCGCCTTCGCGGAAGAAGAGTAAGACAGACAAGACCAAGGACAGTTCTAGTGATACATCAAAGTCGAGGCGGAGTCACAAGTCTTCTAAAAAAGAATCTCATGTACGAAAGTCCTCCCGGCGTTCGCCGGAGCCTCGAACCTCGCTTTCTGCCTCTACTCCCGACATGTCTCAAGTCCAATCTGACAGGTCGGAAGTGGAGTCAGAGACTATGGTCGGGGATATTCCGGCGGACATAGTGTCCCCAAATAATATTTTCACTTTAGATTTAGTGAGTTTTCCCGGCAGTGATAACCCGCTAGAGGGCTCGAGTGAGGGCTCAGTCATTGGGGTGGGGCCTGGCTCACAAGTAAGTTCCGACCAAGGCCGGGGAGTTTGGAGGTACTCCCAGCCATGGCGGGACAGCTCTCTGCCGTCTCAGGCAACTTAGGTAGTGGCTGAAGTCCACCGGGACGCGGAGACAACGTCTTCCATCCCTGACTTAACATGGCAAGGGGCCCCAGCCTCGGCGGAATCCTCTCAGGAGGGACCGGAGGCAGGGGATGATGGGTCTATTATTTCTGAGGTGGGTAACGTAGATAACTCTCAGAATAGGGATATTTCACCTAATAGTTCTTCATCTGCTCAATTTGTCACGGCGGATGAGATTGACGGGTTATTAGCGAGTGCTTTAACTAAGTTTTTTGGCCAGCAACCGGAGCCTCCTATGGTTGGTCTGGGAGCTCCCACGCCAACATCGACTGTCCGACCTCTGGCTACTTCCGTTACTTTGACACAGACTCCGCTCACTCCCCTTGTATCACCTACTATTGTTACTAGGCCAACTTCGGCGGCACTAACTACTTCCAATGTGCGAGTAGTAGCAGACGTAAATCCTCCCCCATTAGACAAAGCTCCGATCAGAAAAGGGGCTATGCCTCTCTTATACGGGCCAGACGATTCGTGGGTATCACTGGTACCAGCAAAGCCAGAGGTAGCACAGTCCACTATGTCAGGGGAGCTTCCGGTACCACGAGAGTGGGTAATCCAAGGAAATAAATCTAGGAAGTTAAGGGCTCTAGATATGCTGGGAAATGTACTTGATGTTAGTATTAAGGCCATCCCCAACTATTATCATCATGATTATTTTGTATATTCTTCTACACCTGCCCTACCCCCTGCGTCAGCTTCAAAACTGTTTTCGGACTGGACAAAACATGATGGGTTCAATGATATCAAAGCGCTGTCAGCTCTAACCCCTGAGTTGGGATTAAAGACGTTTACTGACTCAGCCGCGAATCCAGTTTTGAAGGTGGAGCAATTGGGTCCGGGACCTTGGGTGGACTGGGAAGTCGAGGCGCAAAACTTTGCAACCACATTCACTTCTAAAGCTTCACACCAAATTCCACAAGAGAGCCATTCTTGGTTCTCTCTCCCAGTATACTCTGCCGGCGGAGTTCCCTCTGCTCTCTTTGCCTTTTTAGCTGCCCCTAAAATTAATCTATGCGAGCTTAAAGATCCATTCTCTACACCTTCCACTGCTCACCTAGACCGGGAGTTTAGGCTACGGGGTAAGGCGTACAGACTATTTTCTCAGTATATTGTTACGCAACAAGTAGCAAAATCAATGCTAAGATCTGCTCAGGCTATCGCGGACACAGAAATTCGAAAGGCAATCGAACTATCTAGACGCTTACTTCTCCAAACGTCTATTCAGTAACTAGGAGATATATGCACGGCCTTGTTAGAGGCGGTGCGGGCAAGACAAGATCTAAGGATGTCTCTAGTCCGAAAGCTCCCGGATAGGATTGCTAATCAAGTAGTAATGTCCCCAGTTCTAACTGCCTCTTAAATGTCCCCAGAGGTGTGGAGGACAGTGTTTAACATGGCTCAGGCCTTGAAGCACAGTCCCGTCCCGTCTCAGAAACCTGCTTTCACTTTTACCAAGCCCAAACCAGTCGCTAAAGCTCAGTCTGGTGGGGCGAAATCCTTTCATTTGCCTAAATCCTCTTCCACCCAAGGTCAGTACAGATACAAGCAAGGAAAGTCTTCAGGTACCCATAAAGGACAGAGGTATCAAAGGCCGGGTCAGGGCCCGTCTCCAGCCAAACCCGGCCAGTCGTCTAAACTTCCACCACCACCACCACCACCAAAAAACTAAGGTCTCCCTCACTCCCAGGGCCGATCTCCCGGCGAGTGGATCAAGGGGTAGTCCAGCCGGCGAACCCTTGTCTGCTAACTGGGTCGTTCCGGGCGAATCATCGCACATGGCCTTTAAACACATGGGCACGGATGGTGGCACGCAAAGGCATCACCTGGCAGTGGCTCCGGCGACCTCGCTTACGTCAGCCGACAAAGGCAAACATTTTTTCATTAGAGGTGGAGTCACTGATCCAAGAGATGGTGGCCAAGAATGTTATCATCCCGGTCCCCCAAAATTACCCAGTTTTTACATCCAAACTTTTTCTGGTACCCAAAAGGGACAGTGTTCAGATGAGGCCGGTCGTAGACCTGTCTTATCTGAACCTCCATATTCACAACGTATCCTTCCGGATGCTGACAGTGAATCAGATCAGGCTAACACTTCCGCCGGAAGGGTGGATGTGTTCTTTAGACCTGACGGTCGCGTATTGGCACGTCCCGGTAAACAAAAGGTTTCAACGTTTTCTAGCATTACGAATCATGCATCAGACTTATGTCTTTCAGAGGATACCGTTCGGTTTAAACCTAGCACCTCGCATATTCACGAAATTAGTCCGGCAAGCCCTGATGCCCTTGTTGCAACAAGGGATCAGGATTTTGTGGTATCTAGACGACTGGCTGGTGGTGGCGGAGACGGAACAATTATGCATAAGTCATGTCAACATAACATTAACTCATGTAAAAACTCTAGGATTCAAGGTAAACCTGGTAAAGTCAAACCTTGTTCCCTCACGAGTGGTTCAGTGGATAGGGCTGTTCTGGGACACAGCTGCTCTCACTCTGAGTCAGAGTGTGGACAATCGGAACAGGTTTCGCAAGAAACTGTTTCTGTTTCTTCACAGTCTGCGACTACGACACAGAGAGTCTGGGAATCTCTGGTCGGCTCTCTCAACTGGATTCAACTAACTGTAAAGTTGGGCCGGTTGAAAGTCAAACGTTTAATTTTGGAGGGCAACAAATTTTTTCCACTATTGCCGGCGGAAACATTATGGCCCATCCCAAAATTAATACACACCTTACTAGCGGTCTGGGCGAAGAGGGAAACATTGCACTCAGTCATGTCTTGGACCTCTCCTCCGCTGACGGTATGGGTGGACACGGATGCGTCAGGCACGATAGGTTGGGGCTTTCAGTCAAACCAAGGGCACCAGGGTCAAGGGCTCTGGTCCCATTCAGAATCCTCCCACAATTGAACTAAATGATATAGAAGGAAAAAAGCTAGACATAGCAGTAGCTTACATGCCACCAAAGACCAGGGCATGGAGGGAGTTAGAGTTTGAGGAGATGGTCGAGGATATGATTCAGTCGTTAAGAAGATTGATTTTAAGAAAGAATAGATTGATCTTGGTGGAGATTTCAACTGTGGTGAGGTTAATTGGGAATCGGGAGATGCAGGGCCAAATCAGAGATCTTGGGGAAGTCGGCTATTAGAGTTGGTTACGGATAATGTACTTGCACAACATGTGAAGGAGAATACTAGAATGAGGGGTAATAACGAACCTTCTAAACTCGATCTGATTTTTACAAAAGATCCTCACGAAATTAGTGATATAAACTATCTATGTCCTGTAGGCAAAAGTGATCACCTATTACTGAAATGGAAGTTGATCTCGAGTAATGCCAATAGATTAGACAATAGCTATATAAATAACAGACTAAATTATAGTAAAGCTGATTATGTATCCTTGAAAAGATATTTAGAGGAAGTAGATTGGGATCTTATTTTGAAGGAACAAGATGTACAAGGTAAATATAGTAGGTTCCTCGAAATTTATAGAGAAGGAACCAATCAGTTTTTCCCAAGATACAAAACTTGAAATTTTACTAAGCAGAAAGAATGGTTTAATTTGAAATGTAAAATAGCTCTGGATAGGCGTGATGCAGCTTGGGCTAGCTTAAGAAGAAGGAACACTGAGAGCAATCTGAATAAATATAAACAGGAGAGGAATAGATATGTTAACATAATTAGGCAAGTTAAAATGAACTATGAGAAGAACATAGTAAATAATTGTGAAAGTGACCCTAAATTGTTTTATAAATATATAAACAGTAAGTTGAAGGTAAAGAAACAAATTACTAAATTAAGAGTAGATGCTAGGACGTATGAAAATGTATCGGACATGTGCGAGGTAATGAATAACAAATTGGGGTCGGTTTTTACTAGAGAGGAAAGTTTTGACGAACCACAGGCGGGAGTACTGGAGAGTGGTCTTAGCAAGATTGAAATAACTAGAGATGAGCTGTTATCTGCGATGAGAGGACTTGAAGTAAGGAAAGTTATGGGACCGGATGAAGTGTCTGCCTGGGTTTTAAAGGAGTGTGCAGAGCAATTAGTGGAGCCAGTGAGGGACATAATTCAAGCTTCGTTAGATAAAGGACAGGTTCCTGTTGAATGGAAAAGAGCTAATATCATTCCGATATACAAGAATGGAAACCCTGAGGACCCTTTAACCCATCAGACCCGGAAGGGCTCTGAGGCACCCATAAAAAAAACACCCGAGCTACCCGGAAGGGCTCTGAGGCACTCATGAGCTCAAAGCCTGTATGCTTGGTGTGCGAGGCGTCCGTCCGACGCATGTAAACAACAGCCGGCTGGACCGACGCCCCGCATCTCTGACCACAAGAAGGAGTGCGTCGCTTGTTTGTGTGTGCCTGTATGTTATTGTTAAGTATCGAAAAGTAGTGTAAAGTGTCTGTTTTTGCCATAAAGTTATCTCCAATGAAATCATCGTCACAACTGAACCAGTTGACTTAGAGAGCTCTACTTAACGCCATTCTACAGGTACGAAACACATCTACGCTTGGGGATGAGCGGGAATGCGGAAGCAAGCCAAATAACAAAGATGCGGTAGCCTAGGCGTAGACGTTTTTCAGCCAAAACACCCGGGTTTCGGGGAATATATATGGAATACATAGCCGGGGCTGGAGGGTTAAACTATAGACCAGTTTCACTTACTAGTATTGTATGCAAGATTTGTGAAAAGCTAATTAGGAAGAGATGGATGAAAATGTTGGAGAGAAAGAAAATAATAACCCCAAAGCAATTTGGATTCAGAGAAGGGACATCTTGTGTTACCAGTTTGCTATGTTATTACAGTAGGGTGATAGATGTACTCCAAGAAAGAGGCGGATGGGTGGACTGTGTCTACTTAGACCTTTCCAAAGCATTCGATAAGGTACCACATAAGAGATTGTTATCTATGCTTGAGACGATAGGATGTGTCAGGGGGAGTTTGCTGAAATGGATGGAGAGCTATTTAACAGATAGAGAAATGAGGACCAACATTAGAGGAACTTACTCATCGTGGCGGAAAGTTGAGAGTGGTGTGCCACAGGGATCTGTGTTGGCTCTTATGTTCCTTATGTACGTGAATGACCTGCCGATAGACATAAACTCCTACATGTCAATGTTTGCAGATGACGTAAAAATTATGAGACAAATAACAAATATAAGTAGTTGTGAGGAGCTGCAAGGGGATTTAGATAAAATATACGAATGGAGCACCAAGTGGAAAATGAAATTTAATATAAGTAAATGTCATGTGTTAAATATGGGAAGAAGTGTGAATAGACCAAATTGTGAGTACAGGATGGGAGATAATATAATTAGCAGGGCCGAAAAAGAAAAGGATTTAGGGTTGATTATACAAGATAACTTGTCGCCAGAGAAACATATTAACAAGCTCTTTAGCGGAATGTATGCAATGGCCGGGAATATGAAAGTTGCTCTGAACTACTTGGATGAGAACATGTTAGCGAAGATTATAAAAAGTATGATTAGACCAAGATTGGAGTATGCAGCAGTGGTGTGGTCCCCGCATCTTAAGAAGCATATTCACAAGTTAGAAAGAATCCAGAGAGCAGTTACTAGATTGGTTCCAAGTCTTAGAGAACTGCCATATGAAAGGAGGCTAGACAAATTAAATTTATGGAGTCTAAAAGAGAGGAGAGAGAGGGGAGACATGATAATGATGTACAAATGCACCCGAGGGTTGGAGAGGCTGGATAGGGAGGATATATTAATTATGGATACAGGAATAACTAGAGGCCACAGCTACAAAGTAAAAAGACCTACCTGCAAGAACGATATCAGGAAGTTTAGCTTCCCCTATAGATGTATTGACAAATGGAATGGGCTGGAGGAGGAGGTGGTAGGGGCAGGGAACATCCATATTTTCAAGAAAAAATTGGATAAAAGTAGACTGAGAGACGGGACAACACGAGCTTAGCTCAACTCCTGTAAACTACAATTAGGTAAATACAATTAGGTAAATACATAAATGTCAAAGAGTTACTAGTCCCCTTGTATTTCCTTCAGGCTCACGGCTTTTCTTTACGGGGCAAATCGGTGGCCTTCAGGATGGACAATCTGAATGCGGTTCACTGCGTTCAGAAACAGGGGTCAACGCGATCTCGGAGGTTGCTAAACGTGTCAGAAAAGATATTTGTACTAGCCGACAAGCTGGACATTCAGCTTCACGCTTCTTATCTCCCCGGCGTAGTGAACGTCTGGGCAGACGCTCTATCTCGGAGACAGAGCACAACAGTAGAATGGGCGCTCAAGCAAAACATTTTCGACCTAATGATTGCGAAGCCTTACCGTCCACAAGTGGATCTATTTGCGTCCGAGGAGACTCACAAACTCCCGCTGTACCTAACCCGCCGGACAACCACGCCGGCGGGAGGACCCGACGCACTGGTGACTGACTGGAACATGTGGAGTTCCATTTATCTGTTTCCGCCGCCAGACGCTTCTCTAATGTGCCAAGTAGTAAACAAACTACAGGATTATCGGGGCGTCATCTCATTAATCGCGCCCCTGTGGCCAGCGCAGGCGTGGTACCAGCAATTAAAGACGTGGTGCCCGAACCCGGTGTCGCTCCCGGTCGGGTATTTCCACTTAGACACGATTGGCAACCTAGAGACCTCGCTGACTTTTGCATTATGGACATTCAGGAGGCCAAATGGCTAGCTCCGTATGGTAGAACCGTGACCGATAAATTCATGAATCAATACACACAATCTACTAAGAGACAGTATCATTCGCATTGGCAGTCTTTTACTTCTTGGATACTCAGAACAGAACAATCCGTGCCTTCGGTGGCTTTGGTTTTTAATTATTTAAACTATCTGTTTGAGCAGAAACGGCTATCAGTAGTAACGTTAAAGAATCACTAACAGCAATTAGGGTGCCATTCCTGGACCTTACGGGTCTAACCATACCACTAGCGGAGGAAACAGGCTTCATGAGGGCATGTTTTAAACTCCGCCCACCTCCCCGTCAGCTCATGCCTACCTGGTCTCTGGACAAAGCGTTGTCATTACTTCATTCCCGGCGGTACCAAAATACTGCAGATTTTGACTTACTTTTAAAAAGGGCAGTATTCCTTATGGCTTTAGCTACCGGGAACAGGGTATCTGAGCTGGCGGCGATGAGCAACACACCTAATTGCATCAGGTTTGGTAGGCTCAACGATTGTATTCATATAGCTCCTTCCCCAGGGTTCATCGCCAAGAATGAACACAGTGATCACGTGTTTTCAGAGTTCACGGTGCCGGCACTGAAAAGGGAAAAGGTGCACCATAATTTATGTCCAGTGCAAGCGCTTACCAAATATGTAAAGGTCGCACCTAAGAATCAACAAGGTGCTTTATGGGTATCTAGTACGGGTAAACGCGTTATGAAGCGTAAACTGGCTTCTCTCTTAGTTAACGTCATTCAGGAAAGTAATCCCGGCGTTGTGGGTAGAGCTCACGATTTACGCAAATGGGCGACCTCTTTACGTTTCCTTAAGAATTTTTCTGTTGAGGACATAGCAGCCACGCACCTCTGGTCCTCTAATCATACTTTTTTGACTCGATACCTTTCAGTAGCTTTGGACAGGCCTTCCATGCCATGTATAGCTTTACGGCAGAGGGTCTAGGTGGCCTCTGGGTCACTTCATTTTTAGAGGAAGAAAAGAGAGGGGGGGGGGGTGCAGTCAGTGTAACGTAGGACACCCTAGACCCCGCCGGAGGACGTGTGCGAAGCTTACGAGCTGTGATACAGGGTGTAGGTGCTGTGATTTTAAAGAATTTTCTGTAGTATGGATTACAGGAAATTGTGCTAACGTCCAATTATAGTTCAAAGACAATGCTTGTTGTAAATAGTTTTGGCTGTGAAGCAATATAATTTTAAGTTGTTGTTGTTGTTGTTGTTGTTCCCCAAGCTGCCTGGCCGAACAGCTCCAAGGCCCCGAGCAAAGCCAAGGCCATAACCGAGCGCCCCCACAGATTTGAAGTAAATCTTAGTAGTTGCGGCCGCAGCTGGTATGTGTAATGTAAGTACCTCTTTACGGTATAATTTTCAAATTATATCCAAGAGTTAATGGGGTTTATATGTGCACATGTAAACTTTTATGTTTTTTGTTTTTCACCACTTACTTTAAGTGGGGTGCCTTCTTAACTACCAGCTCTGTGTACAGTGTCTCGGAGTTAACCCCTTTTTGTCCAAGCAGGCTTCTTCGAAGCACGCTCCTGCTTGTCACCTTTTTGTATATTTTTATGCTGTATAAAGTATTATGCACACAAATATATCTTTTTTACAAAGTATGAATACTATGTGGTTGTTTGATTATCTGCTTTTGCTAGAGTTATGATATGATTACGAATGTCCCCCTCCAGTCTTAGATATCAGGCATAATCGTCAATGATGGAGGGGCCACTAATAAATTATAGGTTTGACTCATGTAAGGAGATAAAGAAAACCTAATATTTAGTAGTGGCCCCGTAATCATTGACGACTGGGGCCCTCCCGACTATCCCCTTCCCATTCGTTGATGTATTAAGGATTTTGGTTTACTTGATATGTCAGTGAAGGAAGAATGACGCCTGAAGTCAGCGTCTGGTTAAAGATCCACACAAGTACATCCACGAAGTTATGGAAAGCTTATGAATAGTTATTCTTATTTTCTTTTTATTTGTTATTTTTTACGAAGTTTTTTCGTAGTGAGTACCCAATTTCATAATGACGAACCATGAGTGAGGTTGCGTGCGCTCATGATAGGGCTCCTCAATTTTTTATGCTCTGCGCGGTAGATTAAAACTACGGTAAATGAGTGTTTGAAGAGGGTGCCTTATGTAATAGGCATAATAGTCAATGATTACGGGGCCACTACTAAATATTAGGTTTTCTTTATCTCCTTACAGGAGTCAAACCTATACTCTAGACATTTCTCCTGGATGATTTGAAGATATGTCATATGGATCATATGGATCATATAATTCATATTCAATTATTCATATGGATATTTATTTCCTGACACTTCATTTATTATTTATAATTTAGTAGAACTTAGAAGATAATTTACATTTACATGATTTACTGATGATTTACACAAGGTTGAAGGTTCAGACTTCAGAGCCTCAGAGGTTCTTCAGAAACATTAACATATTAAAATTGTGATCTGAAAGGGAGCTCCTCTTGGCCCTGAAGATGTCCTTCCCAAGGGAGAACAAGCGCTCCACCGCGGCACTGGATGGCATCGCTGTATTGTACCGAAGGAAGAGGTCAATCAGCACCTTCTCACCGTTGAAGGCTGGGTCTGCAAGACTGTCAGTCCCTTTGTCCTGTAGCCATACCTTCACGATGTAGGCAGCCTTGTGTTTAGTCGACCTGTGATGATCATGACCTCCTCCTCCGGCAGTCTCCTCCTCCGCAGCGCCACAGAGGAAGGAGTAGTAGTCATCATTCTCCTCCTCGCTGCTGCTGCTGTTGTTGATGGCGGTCGCCTGTTAGATGTTACTGCTAGATGTTACTGCGACGAGAGCTGCTTGGAGAGTGAGGAGGAATGAGGGTGCATCGTGGACTCGTGGTCACGTGACCCCCAAGCGGCCCGCATGGGTGGAGAAGAAATTACGAGGGTTCGGTTCGGCTTTTAGTCTATCTATCTATCTATTGCCTGACGCCGTGATCCCCGAAGGGGTGGCCACGAACGAACAGCCCCCATGCACCTCTGTCCCTAGTCAGTCAACGCCCCTCCCCCCAACCAGCACCGCCTTCGTTCATGTAGTTCCTCACTCCATCCTTCCACCTCATATTCGGTCTACCTCTCCCCCTCTGTCCCTCCACCTCGCTCTCGTACACCCTCTTAGTAATTCTCTCGCTTTCCATACGTTCCATATGGCCGAACCATCTCAAGTTGTTCCTTTTCACACTTTCCAGCACATATACCTCCACACCACACCTCCTTCTTACTTCCTCATTAGTCTGTCTATCCCTCCATGTAACTCCGCACGCACTCCTTAAGTAATTCATTTCCACTGCTCTCACTCTTGGTCTGAGTCTCTCAACCAACGTCCATGCTTCGCTTCCGTAAGTCAGTGTCGGGATTACCACACTGTCATGCAAGGACTTCTTCACTTCCATACTGACCACCCTATTTCTTGTTACTGCTTTTAGCGTTCCTACAACCCTCTTCCCCTGTTGTACCCTCTCCCGCACCTCTTCATCCATAGTCCCATCTTTACTCAACACACTGCCCAGATACTTAAAAGAGTTGACGATCTCCATAGCCTGACCGTTCAGCTTCACCTCACACTCTGTGACTTCACCCCTTTCGAAGACCATAACCTTGCTCTTCCCCGTATTTACCTTCAAATTCCGTTTTTCGCACACTGTTCCAAACTCATTTACCAGACCCTGCAACTCCCATTCATTATCACTCATCAGAACTGTATCATCCGCAAACAGCAGTATAGGTAGCTTCCACTCAATTCCCTCCCTTTTCAGCGATACACCAACATCCACTGCTCTTGATAGTATTTCTTTCATGACTCCATCCATATATACAGTAAACAACCACGGGGACATCACACACCCCTGTTTCAAACCAACATTCAGGTCAAATAACTCGCTCTGCTCACTCTCCACACGTACTGCCGCCTTTGCACCCTCATACATGCTCTTCACTGCTTTCAGCAACTTGCCCTCTACTCCGTATATTCTAAGTACTTTCCACAAACCTTCTCTATCCACTCTGTCATAGGCCTTCTCCAAGTCCATAAAGGCAACATACACCTTTTGTTTCTTCTCCAGATACTTCTCCACAACACAATTCAGGGTAAAAATCTGATCTACACATCCTCTTCCCTTCCTAAAACCTCCCTGCTCGTCGCCTATCCATTTCTCCATTCTCACTCTCACTCTCTCAATCACTACCCTACTGTATACCTTCCCTACTACGCTTAGAAGACATATTCCTCGGTGGTTACCACACACTCCTCTTTCCCCTTTGCCCTTATATAGGGGGACTATTATGCCAGTCTTCCAGTCATCGGGTGCACTCCCCTTCTCCCATGCTAGTTTGCACATTTTCCATACCCATTCTATCACTATCTCACCACCATACCTCAACATTTCCCCACACACTCCATCTGTTCCTGGTGCTTTCCCCAACTTCACTCTTTTCATGGCTTCCCACACTTCTGACCTCCTGATCCCCACCTCCTCCTCCACTACTTCTCTTCTTCTCCCTCTCATACCATATCCAGCTATGTTTGCTGGCTCTTCATTCCTTACATTTAGAAACTCACTGAAGTACTCCCTCCATCTTTCGACTCTCTCTTGCTTCTCGGCTAGCATTCTCCCATTCTATCTTTCACACCCTTACTGTTTCCCTTGCTACCTTCCCTAACTTTCTTGACTTCTTTCCAGAACAGTTTCTTACTCTCCCTCCATTTTACACTCAGATTCCTTCCAAATTCCTCGTCTACTCTTCTCTTACTTTCCTTCACTACTCTCTTCACCACCCTCTTACTCTCCACGTACCTCGCTCGTTTCTGTCTCTCGGAATCTTCATTCCCTCTACTACCCAACCACTCTCTATATGCTTTCTTCTTTTCTTCCACAGCTATTCTTACCTCTTCTGTCCACCATGCTGTACCTTTCACTCCCCTCCCTCTTCTCCTCACTCCACACACCTCCTCACATGCTGCACAGATCTCATCCTTAAACACCTTGCTCATCTCCTCCACAACTTCCAGGTCGAACCCACCTAGTCGTCTTTCCACTGCTCTCCTGTACTCCTCCCTGACTTCCTCCTCCTGCAACCTCTCCACCCTCCTCTCGCCTTCCTCCCGCTCTCCTCACCCACTTCTTTTGTATCCTAACCTTAGCTACCACTACATAATAATCAGGCAGACCCCCTCCAATACCCCTATACACCCTAGCATCCATCACAGATTTCTTCATTCGTTCATCCACACATACATAATCAATCAATGACTTTCGTTCCACCACTGTCTTATCCTTCATCGTCAACATCCGTTTCCATGTGTACCTGTGGATCATTCTGTGTCGGAAGAAGGTGTTGGCTATCCACAGCCTCCTCCCCACACATACGTCCACAAGTGCACTACCATTCCCATTCACCTCTGATGGTACCCCCCACCCTCCCACCACTCCCTCAACTTTCCTATCACCCACCTTACCATTCATATCCCCAATCAGAAATATTCTTTCATTCTTGTCAAACTTCTCCAGGCAAGCCTCCACATTCATCCAGAACTCCTCTTTCTTTCTTTCAAGTATATCCTCTGTTGGGGCATACACGCATACAATCACCCACGTTTGTATTCCTACTTTCATTCTCACCCACACAATCCTTGAACCCACAGACCCATACTCTCTTACACATTCCTTCCATTTGCTACTTACAAACAAACATGCACCTTCTCTCGCTGTTCCTTCACTCACTCCAGCACACACACCCATTCCACACTCCCACTCTCTCACATCTGAACCTTTCCATTTGGTCTCTGTCATTCCACATACATCCAGCCTGGCATTCACTAACACTTCCAGAACCTCTCTCTCTTTTGTGCCATCATTCATGCCACTAACATTCCACGTAGCCATTCTCAGAATGTCCGAAGGCATGTCCTTAGTCGGTCGTGGTTCGTCAACGTTGGTTCCGTCCGCATCCGAGGCTGTTCGTTCGGCTTTTAGTTTACCTATTTATTGACTATTCTGCGGATTTCTACCTGTTTGGCAATCAATTAACGATTATCGCTATTTTGGAACAAAAAGTATCGACGTTACCGTTAATTCGTTAAAGCTGGAAACAAAATTTATCCGATAAACGTTAACCCGAAATCGTTAACGCGTTACATTATCGCGTTACTTTATCGCGTTAGTGCCCACCTATGGGTATAGCTTCCGCCAAACAAGACGGGGTTAAGGTACTTGGCGTTGAGTGGCTAACTGATAAGGATATGTTACAGGTTAATTGCCGCGGAAGTAGCCCTGCATTGGTTACAAAACGCGAGGCTCTAAGTCTAACCGCGAGTGTGTTCGATCCTCTAGGAGTGTTGCTACCGGTAACCATCCGGGCGCGGAGGTTCGTACAGGACTTGTGGAGATTAGAGTGTGGGTGGGATGTACCCATTCCAGATGACATGAGAGCTAACTGGCAGGGTATTTATGACGATATGATAGATAGTACAGGTATCATGTTTCCCCGTCAGGTCACTAATTCTAATAGGGTTACGTTGCACCTATTTAGTGACGCTAGCTCAGTAGCATATGGTGTAGCGGCCTATGCGGTTGGTGAGGTGAGTAGGTTAGTAATGGCCAAAGCTAAGGTGGTGCCTATTAAGTCCCTCACCATACCTAAGATGGAGTTGACTGCTGTTCTTCTCGCAGCTCGTCTCGCATGTTATATATATGAGGCCTACGCGGACGAGCTGATTATAGGGAATGTATACCTCTGGTCGGAATCCACAGAGGACAACCCCAGTGATCTAGTCACCAGAGGGATTTCATATGTGTCCTTAGTTGCTTCTTCGCTTTGGTGGGGAGGGCCCACATGGCTACCTCACCAAATGCTATGGCCTGATCATGGCCTGATCATGGCCCAATAGGGGGCTCAATAGGAGGGGACACCACTGTGGGTTGTAACATGAGTCAAGAAGGAACCCTGTCATTGCCGGTACCGGTAACCCCTACTGCCATATTGAATTGGGACCGGTATGGCTCATATATGAAGTCATGGCATGTAATGGCATGGGTCCTTAGGTTTATTAGGACTCTTAGAGAGAAGACACAAGGGTACTATCAGGCAAAACCGGCATACTTGACGGTGCCGGAATTAAGAGCAGTAGAGTCAGCCATGATTAAGGTAGCTCAGAGAGAAGCTTACTCTGAGGAACACCACTATTTGTCAAAAGGACAGGGCACACCAAGCAATATAGTGACGCAGTTAGGCCTCTATATGGAGGGAGGCATGAATCGCTGTAGAGGTAGGCTACACTTGTCAGCTTTACATGATAGCGCCAAGTACCCTATCCTTATCCCTAATAAACATCGTATAGCCACTCTCCTTAGTAATTACTGCCACAAAGTGTGTAACCATAGTGGTGTTAGTTATGTTGTAAATTATATAAGGCAAAGATGGTGGATCCCCAAGATTAGACAGGTAGTAAAGAAAGCCTTAAGGGGATGTATCATCTGCAAGAGATTGCAAGGTGCATCATACCGTGCTGTACAGGCCCCTCCATTGCCGGAGTTTAGGGTTCAGGAAGTGAGTCCTTTCCAGGTAACGGGGGTTGACTACACAGGTGCCTTGCCAGTAAAAGAGAAGGGGGATACTGTAAGTAAATTATATGTAGTCTTATTCACCTGTGCAGTTACTAGAGCGGTTCATGTAGAGACGGTGTCTCTCCTGCGAATAGTTTTTGCATTAGTTCCGTAGGTTTAGTAGCAGGAGGGGTTACCCTGAGATTATGATGAGTGATAATGCCACCACATTTGTTAGCGGAGCCAGTACATTACGGGAGTTGATAGATGATGCAAGGTTAAAAGGTACTTTAGCGGAAGTCAAGTGCGAGTGGCGGTTTATATCGGCCAGGGCGCCATGGTTCGGTGCCATATGGGAACGGGTCATTGGCATCCTAAAGGCTGGCTTGAAGAAGGTACTGGGTCGATCATTGGTTAACACAGAGGAACTGAATACGGTATTACTGGAGCTCGAGGTCACAGTCAATGATCGCCCGCTTGGCTAGACCTACAGTGATCTTGAGGACCCTCTATCCATCACTCCTTCACAACTGGTTCATGGGAGGCGAATCAGAAGCTTTCCAAGGCGAGAAGTCATGGATGAGGATCTCAAGGACACGACGTGGCGTAACAACGATTCCGTCAACCAAGGCTTCCAATATGTAACGAAACTCTCACACGACCTGTGGAAAAGGTGGAGTACTGATTATTTAATATCACTCAGGGAGCAACATCGTCACTTAATGGTAAAAAGAGGGATAGCATCGCCACAAGTTGGGGACGTCGTTCTAGTACATGATGACGGCCCCCGACTTTTTTGGCGTATAGGTCGGATAATGAAACTTCTTTGTGGTCCTGACCACGAATGTAGGGTAGTTCAGGTAAAAACAGGAGCCGGTTTGACCACCAGACCGGTGGTTAAGCTATACCCACTAGAGATAGATTTAGAGGTAGTGGATGGCGACAGCAAGCCGAACTCTGATAATATCCTTCCTGCTACTGGAGCGGACCGAGGTGTTACCCCTCAGAGGCCGTCACGTCGGGCTGCTTTGGGTTCCTCCCAGTTGTGGCGATCCATGATCGGGACGGGACAATTGTAAATACTTTGTATATAACTGGTGGCGGAGTATGTCGTGAATCCTAGCTGGTATATATACCGTACAGTAGAGTCACGCATCTCACGCATTTCGATCCCACGATTACGCATCCCACGGTACTATCCAATGGCTACCTGAATTCTCATCCCACGAAAAACCACACGATTCCCACGGCTTTGGCGGCGACGGTGGGGTGACGGAGAACGAGAGTGGGACCACGGAGGGTGGTATCTAACATCCGCCTCCCGTCTATCACCACATCCATCACAATAATCACCTCATCAACTTTTCTAAGTTTTTTGTTTGTGTTTTACTTACCTTTCTTTTCATAGCAGCTTGAAAGCCTGTAAGCTTGTTTTGAAAGGCGTCCGTCCGACGCATGTAAACAACAGCTGGTAAGGCGTCGCTTGTTCGTGTGTGGCTGTGTTATTGTTAAGTAGTGAAAAGTAGTGAAAAGTGGCTGACATCGCCACAAGGTTCTCTCCACGGAAATCTTCATCACAACTGAACCAGTTGACTTAGAAAGCTCTACTCAACGCCATTCTACAGGAACGAAACACATCTACGCTTGGGGATGCGTGGAAATGCGGAAGCAGGTCAAAATAACAAAGATACGGTAGCCTAGGCGAGACGTTTTTTCGGCCAAATCCCCCAGGTTTTGGGGATATACCGGTATTATAGAATGCGTAGCCGAGGCTGGAGGGTTAAAGCAACTTACTTTTGATTATTGGCATGTAAAGTGATGGTCAATAGTCGCCCGACGATAGCCTCCAGTACTTTTGTAATTTTCCCCATTACTTTAATACTCTGCATCCCACGAATTCCGGTCCCACGGTAATATTTCGGTACCAATAAATCGTGGGATGCGAGATTCTACTGTAGTTTGAATTTCTCGGGTTCACGACAGCTGGTTCCTTTTTGTTTATACGCATTACTTTATTTATCTTTGTGGATATATATTACTGTGGTTGCACCAATTATATCTTAGTTTATTTTCCCTTATTATTTAATCACGGGGGACGATATAGAACCCTTAAATATATTTTATATTGTCACGATAAAAGGGAATCTCAGACACAGTTCACTCAGACTTCGTCCCGCTAACGACAAACCACTAGTTGCTGCCACATAACACCAGAACTTCCCTGATATTCACCTACTGACATGTCCATCACCTAACCTACACTCTTTGCATCACAGCTAAGTTCCCTTAATACTAGAAGTACTTCATAGATATTACTGGGACTACCACAGATAGCCTACATATACAATTTAACACGAAAGTCAAACGCCGACCGGTATCATATAAATTTATAGCCTAGGCCAATTCATCTTTCCAGGTTTAATTATTTAATTGATATCCATTTCTCCTCTACCCCCTAGAAATAATAAACAGGATAGTCACGTTCAAGGAATTACAGTACTCAATTTGGGAAGTACAGTATATATATTAACTTGCTCATGTAGTAATGTACACCGTATGTGGTGGATGGTGTTCTTTTATTCATAAATAATTATTTTACTTAAGCATTGTTTCCACATAGCGATTTTGATTAGTTGTTTTGTCTTTTTACTGTGTTCGTATAAGTTTTGGTTTGTTTATTTTGCAAGCTTTACATTATAACATATACAAAATATAAAAAATACATACAAATGGGGTACTTTATGTGTCTGAGTATATAGATGGATAGATACCGTAGATATCGATTTCTATCTATTTATACCTAAAAGACTAACCTTTATGTCCAGGGAGGTGTGAAGTTTATGAGTGATGGATATAGATGGATGGATAGATAAATAGATAAGATAGATAGATAAGATAGATAGATAGATAACAGATAGAAAGATTGATAGAATATACAGTACATCTAAATTACTAACCTTTATATCCAGGGAGGTGTGGTGTTTATGAGTGACCTTGGTAAGAGCCGCCCAGAGGTCATCCGTGGCCGCGTTGTCATAGCGATGGGTGTCCAGGTACAGCCTAAGACCTTCCTGTAGAAACTCCCGCCCGATGAACGACTCCAACATACTGATGATTGATGCTCCCTGGAAAACAAGTCCTCATTAGCCTATATGTCAAATGTTAATAAAGTCTATCTATCTATCTATCTATTGCCGGACGCCTTACTCCCCTTAATGAGGGTGGCCATACACAGAAGGCCCCCAAGCGTACCTATTCCTTGTAAGAGGGACAACCCGGGCCAGTTTACTTTAGGACTTACAGGATTAACCACTTAATTTAGGATCCGTCCGACTCCGAGGCCCTCTATGTATCATGTTAGCACTATTTTTCTGCAGTGGTGTTTGGCTAATCCATCCACTAACCTACCTTACCCTTAGGTAAGCAGTACAGATTTGTATCAGGTTTACTCCCCTAGACAGGTTGCCGACCAAGGCTGACGAGTCCCATCCACCTGGTACAGGATCTGTGGTCGTCAAAAGGTTAAAGATTATCTCAGTTAACCCTCTGACTTCCACATAATATAAATAATATAAATAATATAAAATAATATAAAATGGTGATTGGTCAAAGATTGAGGGGAGATTTCCACTTGAGGGACTTTTTTCTTGACCCCTTTCTCCCTCATGTTAGGTAAGCAGTAATTGCTTTTGAAATTTTAAGATGTTTTCCCCATTAGTTTGGTGATTTTAAGAATTTCCGCCCCATTCTGTCAAATTTAAGACCTTTCGTGCCATTTAGGTGTCGATTTTATCCTGGCGAGCGATAGCGAGCCTGTAATTTAAGAGTAACAGGCCTTTGGCCGGAACATTTTTGTACCGAAAAATGTACAAATTTATCTTGAAAGGGGGTCAAGGTGGTGAAATTTTAGGATTGCTGAAGGAGTAGGAGACAAACTAAAAACCTCCCCTTAATTGAATCTATGAGAGGACCCACCGTATTAGTGTACAGTATTGTATATTAGTATACAGTATTGTATATTAGTATACAGTATTGTATATTAGTGTACAGTATTGTATATTAGTATACAGTATTGTATATTAGTGTACAGTATTGTATATTAGTGTACAGTATTGTATATTAGTGTACAGTATTGTATATTAGTATACAGTATTGTATATTAGTATACAGTATTGTATATTAGTGTACAGTATTGTATATTAGTGTACAGTATTGTATATTAGTATACAGTATTGTATATTAGTATACAGTATTGTATATTAGTGTACAGTATTGTATATTAGTATACAGTATTGTATATTAGTGTACAGTATTGTATATTAGTATACAGTATTGTATATTAGTGTACAGTATTGTATATTAGTGTACAGTATTGTATATTAGTATACAGTATTGTATATTAGTGTACAGTATTTGTATATTAGTGTACAGTATTGTATATTAGTATACAGTATTGTATATTAGTGTACAGTATTGTATATTAGTATACAGTATTGTATATTAGTGTACAGTATTGTATATTAGTGTACAGTATTGTATATTAGTATACAGTATTGTATATTAGTGTACAGTATTTGTATATTAGTGTACAGTATTGTATATTAGTATACAGTATTGTATATTAGTGTACAGTATTGTATATTAGTGTACAGTATTGTATATTAGTGTACAGTATTGTATATTAGTGTACAGTATTGTATATTAGTATACAGTATTGTATATTAGTATACAGTATTGTATATTAGTATACAGTATTGTATATTAGTGTACAGTATTGTATATTAGTGTACAGTATTTGTATATTAGTGTACAGTATTGTATATTAGTGTACAGTATTGTATATTAGTATACAGTATTGTATATTAGTGTACAGTATTGTATGATAGTGTACAGTATTGTATATTAGTGTACAGTATTGTATATTAGTGTACAGTATTGTATATTAGTATACAGTATTGTATATTAGTGTACAGTATTGTATATTAGTGTACAGTATTGTATATTAGTGTACAGTATTGTATATTAGTATACAGTATTGTATATTAGTGTACAGTATTGTATATTAGTATACAGTATTGTATATTAGTGTACAGTATTGTATATTAGTATACAGTATTGTATATTAGTGTACAGTATTGTATATTAGTGTACAGTATTTGTATATTAGTGTACAGTATTGTATATTAGTATACAGTATTGTATATTAGTATACAGTATTGTATATTAGTATACAGTATTGTATATTAGTGTACAGTATTGTATATTAGTGTACAGTATTGTATATTAGTGTACAGTATTGTATATTAGTATACAGTATTGTATATTAGTGTACAGTATTGTATATTAGTATACAGTATTGTATATTAGTGTACAGTATTGTATATTAGTGTACAGTATTGTATATTAGTATACAGTATTGTATATTAGTGTACAGTATTTGTATATTAGTGTACAGTATTGTATATTAGTATACAGTATTGTATATTAGTGTACAGTATTGTATATTAGTGTACAGTATTTGTATATTAGTGTACAGTATTGTATATTAGTGTACAGTATTGTATATTAGTGTACAGTATTGTATATTAGTGTACAGTATTTGTATATTAGTATACAGTATTGTATATTAGTGTACAGTATTGTATATTAGTGTACAGTATTGTATATTAGTATACAGTATTGTATATTAGTGTACAGTATTGTATATTAGTATACAGTATTGTATATTAGTGTACAGTATTGTATATTAGTATACAGTATTGTATATTAGTGTACAGTATTGTATATTAGTGTACAGTATTGTATATTAGTGTACAGTATTGTATATTAGTGTACAGTATTTGTATATTAGTGTACAGTATTGTATATTAGTATACAGTATTGTATATTAGTGTACAGTATTGTATATTAGTGTACAGTATTTGTATATTAGTGTACAGTATTGTATATTAGTGTACAGTATTGTATATTAGTATACAGTATTGTATATTAGTGTACAGTATTGTATATTAGTATACAGTATTGTATATTAGTATACAGTATTGTATATTAGTATACAGTATTGTATATTAGTATACAGTATTGTATATTAGTGTACAGTATTGTATATAGTGTACAGTATTGTATATTAGTATACAGTATTGTATATTAGTATACAGTATTGTATATTAGTATACAGTATTGTATATTAGTGTACAGTATTGTATATTAGTATACAGTATTGTATATTAGTATACAGTATTGTATATTAGTATACAGTATTGTATATTAGTATACAGTATTGTATATTAGTATACAGTATTGTATATTAGTATACAGTATTGTATATTAGTGTACAGTATTGTATATTAGTGTACAGTATTGTATATTAGTGTACAGTATTGTATATTAGTGTACAGTATTGTATATTAGTATACAGTATTGTATATTAGTATACAGTATTGTATATTAGTATACAGTATTGTATATTAGTATACAGTATTGTATATTAGTATACAGTATTGTATATTAGTATACAGTATTGTATATTAGTGTACAGTATTGTATATTAGTGTACAATATTGTATATTAGTATACAGTATTGTATATTAGTGTACAGTATTTGTATATTAGTGTACAGTATTGTATATTAGTATACAGTATTGTATATTAGTGTACAGTATTGTATATTAGTGTACAGTATTTGTATATTAGTGTACAGTATTGTATATTAGTGTACAGTATTGTATATTAGTGTACAGTATTGTATATTAGTATACAGTATTGTATATTAGTGTACAGTATTGTATATTAGTGTACAGTATTGTATATTAGTGTACAGTATTGTATATTAGTATACAGTATTGTATATTAGTGTACAGTATTGTATATTAGTATACAGTATTGTATATTAGTGTACAGTATTGTATATTAGTGTACAGTATTGTATATTAGTATACAGTATTGTATATTAGTGTACAGTATTGTATATTAGTGTACAGTATTGTATATTAGTGTACAGTATTGTATATTAGTGTACAGTATTGTATATTAGTATACAGTATTTTATATTAGTGTACAGTATTGTATATTAGTGTACAGTATTTGTATTAGTGTACAGTATTGTATATTAGTATACAGTATTGTATATTAGTATACAGTATTGTATTAGTATACAGTATTGTATATTAGTATACAGTATTGTATATTAGTGTACAGTATTGTATATTAGTATACAGTATTGTATATTAGTATACAGTATTGTATATTAGTGTACAGTATTGTATATTAGTATACAGTATTGTATATTAGTGTACAGTATTGTATATTAGTATACAGTATTGTATATTAGTGTACAGTATTGTATATTAGTGTACAGTATTGTATATTAGTATACAGTATTGTATATTAGTGTACAGTATTGTATATTAGTATACAGTATTGTATATTAGTGTACAGTATTGTATATTAGTATACAGTATTGTATTAGTGTACAGTATTGTATATTAGTATACAGTATTGTATATTAGTGTACAGTATTGTATATTAGTATACAGTATTGTATATTAGTATACAGTATTGTATATTAGTGTACAGTATTGTATATTAGTATACAGTATTGTATATTAGTGTACAGTATTGTATATTAGTGTACAGTATTTGTATATTAGTGTACAGTATTGTATATTAGTGTACAGTATTGTATATTAGTATACAGTATTGTATATTAGTGTACAGTATTGTATATTAGTGTACAGTATTGTATATTAGTGTACAGTATTGTATATTAGTATACAGTATTGTATATTAGTGTACAGTATTGTATATTAGTATACAGTATTGTATATTAGTATACAGTATTGTATATTAGTATACAGTATTGTATATTAGTATACAGTATTGTATATTAGTGTACAGTATTGTATATTAGTGTACAGTATTGTATATTAGTATACAGTATTGTATATTAGTGTACAGTATTGTATATTAGTATACAGTATTGTATATTAGTATACAGTATTGTATATTAGTATACAGTATTGTATATTAGTATACAGTATTGTATATTAGTGTACAGTATTGTATATTAGTATACAGTATTGTATATTAGTATACAGTATTGTATATTAGTGTACAGTATTGTATTAGTATACAGTATTGTATATTAGTGTACAGTATTGTATATTAGTATACAGTATTGTATATTAGTGTACAGTATTGTATATTAGTATACAGTATTGTATATTAGTGTACAGTATTGTATATTAGTGTACAGTATTGTATATTAGTGTACAGTATTGTATATTAGTGTACAGTATTTGTATATTAGTGTACAGTATTGTATATTAGTGTACAGTATTGTATATTAGTATACAGTATTGTATATTAGTGTACAGTATTGTATATTAGTGTACAGTATTGTATATTAGTATACAGTATTGTATATTAGTGTACAGTATTTGTATATTAGTGTACAGTATTGTATATTAGTATACAGTATTGTATATTAGTGTACAGTATTGTATATTAGTATACAGTATTGTATATTAGTGTACAGTATTGTATATTAGTATACAGTATTTGTATATTAGTGTACAGTATTGTATATTAGTGTACAGTATTGTATATTAGTATACAGTATTGTATATTAGTGTACAGTATTTGTATATTAGTGTACAGTATTGTATATTAGTGTACAGTATTGTATATTAGTGTACAGTATTGTATATTAGTATACAGTATTGTATATTAGTGTACAGTATTGTATATTAGTGTACAGTATTTGTATATTAGTGTACAGTATTGTATATTAGTGTACAGTATTGTATATTAGTATACAGTATTGTATATTAGTGTACAGTATTGTATATTAGTGTACAGTATTGTATATTAGTGTACAGTATTGTATATTAGTATACAGTATTGTATATTAGTGTACAGTATTGTATATTAGTATACAGTATTGTATATTAGTATACAGTATTGTATATTAGTATACAGTATTGTATATTAGTATACAGTATTGTATATTAGTGTACAGTATTGTATATTAGTATACAGTATTGTATATTAGTATACAGTATTGTATATTAGTGTACAGTATTGTATATTAGTATACAGTATTGTATATTAGTATACAGTATTGTATATTAGTATACAGTATTGTATATTAGTATACAGTATTGTATATTAGTGTACAGTATTGTATATTAGTATACAGTATTGTATATTAGTATACAGTATTGTATATTAGTGTACAGTATTGTATATTAGTATACAGTATTGTATATTAGTGTACAGTATTGTATATTAGTATACAGTATTGTATATTAGTGTACAGTATTGTATATTAGTATACAGTATTGTATATTAGTGTACATTATTGTATATTAGTGTACAGTATTGTATATTAGTGTACAGTATTGTATATTAGTGTACAGTATTGTATATTAGTGTACAGTATTGTATATTAGTGTACAGTATTGTATATTAGTATACAGTATTGTATATTAGTGTACAGTATTGTATATTAGTGTACAGTATTGTATATTAGTATACAGTATTGTATATTAGTGTACAGTATTTGTATATTAGTGTACATTATTGTATATTAGTATACAGTATTGTATATTAGTGTACAGTATTGTATATTAGTATACAGTATTGTATATTAGTGTACAGTATTGTATATTAGTATACAGTATTGTATATTAGTATACAGTATTGTATATTAGTGTACAGTATTGTATATTAGTATACAGTATTTGTATATTAGTGTACAGTATTGTATATTAGTGTACAGTATTGTATATTAGTGTACAGTATTGTATATTAGTATACAGTATTGTATATTAGTGTACAGTATTGTATATTAGTGTACAGTATTTGTATATTAGTGTACAGTATTGTATATTAGTATACAGTATTGTATATTAGTATACAGTATTTGTATATTAGTGTACAGTATTGTATATTAGTGTACAGTATTGTATATTAGTATACAGTATTGTATATTAGTGTACAGTATTTGTATATTAGTGTACAGTATTGTATATTAGTGTACAGTATTGTATATTAGTGTACAGTATTGTATATTAGTATACAGTATTGTATATTAGTGTACAGTATTGTATATTAGTGTACAGTATTTGTATATTAGTGTACAGTATTGTATATTAGTGTACAGTATTGTATATTAGTACATATTGTATATTAGTGTACAGTATTGTATATTAGTGTACAGTATTGTATATTAGTATACAGTATTGTATATTAGTACAGTATTGTATATTAGTGTACAGTATTGTATATTGTACAGTATTGTATATTAGTATACAGTATTGTATATTAGTGTACAGTATTGTATATTAGTATACAGTATTGTATATTAGTATACAGTATTGTATATTAGTGTACAGTATTGTATATTAGTGTACAGTATTGTATATTAGTATACAGTATTGTATATTAGTGTACAGTATTGTATATTAGTATACAGTATTGTATATTAGTGTACAGTATTGTATATTAGTATACAGTATTGTATATTAGTGTACAGTATTGTATATTAGTATACAGTATTGTATATTAGTGTACAGTATTGTATATTAGTGTACAGTATTGTATATTAGTGTACAGTATTGTATATTAGTGTACAGTATTGTATATTAGTGTACAGTATTGTATTAGTATATTAGTGTACAGTATTGTATATTAGTGTACAGTATTGTATATTAGTGTACAGTATTGTATATTAGTGTACAGTATTGTATATTAGTGTACAGTATTGTATATTAGTGTACAGTATTGTATATTAGTATACAGTATTGTATATTAGTACAGTATTGTATATTAGTGTACAGTATTGTATATTAGTATACAGTATTGTATATTAGTGTACAGTATTGTATATTAGTACAGTATTGTATATTAGTGTACAGTATTGTATATTAGTGCACAGTATTGTATATTAGTATACAGTATTGTATATTAGTGTACAGTATTGTATATTAGTGTACAGTATTGTATATTAGTATACAGTATTGTATATTAGTGTACAGTATTGTATATTAGTGTACAGTATTGTATATTAGTGTACAGTATTGTATATTAGTACAGTATTGTATATTAGTATACAGTATTGTATATTAGTGTACAGTATTGTATATTAGTGTACAGTATTGTATATTAGTGTACAGTATTGTATATTAGTATACAGTATTGTATATTAGTGTACAGTATTGTATATTAGTGTACAGTATTGTATATTAGTGTACAGTATTGTATATTAGTGTACAGTATTGTATATTAGTATACAGTATTGTATATTAGTATACAGTATTGTATATTAGTGTACAGTATTGTATATTAGTATACAGTATTGTATATTAGTATACAGTATTGTATATTAGTGTACAGTATTGTATATTAGTGTACAGTATTGTATATTAGTATACAGTATTGTATATTAGTGTACAGTATTGTATATTAGTATACAGTATTGTATATTAGTATACAGTATTGTATATTAGTATACAGTATTGTATATTAGTGTACAGTATTGTATATTAGTGTACAGTATTGTATATTAGTATACAGTATTGTATATTAGTGTACAGTATTGTATATTAGTACAGTATTGTATATTAGTGTACAGTATTGTATATTAGTATACAGTATTGTATATTAGTATACAGTATTGTATATTAGTGTACAGTATTGTATATTAGTGTACAGTATTGTATATTAGTATACAGTATTGTATATTAGTGTACAGTATTGTATATTAGTGTACAGTATTGTATATTAGTATACAGTATTGTATATTAGTGTACAGTATTGTATATTAGTATACAGTATTGTATATTAGTGTACAGTATTGTATATTAGTGTACAGTATTGTATATTAGTGTACAGTATTGTATATTAGTATACAGTATTGTATATTAGTGTACAGTATTGTATATTAGTGTACAGTATTGTATATTAGTGTACAGTATTGTATATTAGTGTACAGTATTGTATATTAGTATACAGTATTGTATATTAGTGTACAGTATTGTATATTAGTGTACAGTATTGTATATTAGTGTACAGTATTGTATATTAGTGTACAGTATTGTATATTAGTATACAGTATTGTATATTAGTATACAGTATTGTATATTAGTATACAGTATTGTATATTAGTGTACAGTATTGTATATTAGTATACAGTATTGTATATTAGTGTACAGTATTGTATATTAGTATACAGTATTGTATATTAGTGTACAGTATTGTATATTAGTGTACAGTATTGTATATTAGTGTACAGTATTGTATATTAGTGTACAGTATTGTATATTAGTATACAGTATTGTATATTAGTGTACAGTATTGTATATTAGTGTACAGTATTGTATATTAGTGTACAGTATTGTATATTAGTGTACAGTATTGTATATTAGTGTACAGTATTGTATATTAGTGTACAGTATTGTATATTAGTGTACAGTATTGTATATTAGTGTACAGTATTGTATATTAGTGTACAGTATTGTATATTAGTGTACAGTATTGGATATTAGTGTACAGTATTGTATATTAGGTACAGTATTGTATATTAGTGTACAGTATTGTATATTAGTGTACAGTATTGTATATTAGTGTACAGTATTGTATATTAGTGTACAGTATTGTATATTAGTATACAGTATTGTATATTAGTGTACAGTATTGTATATTAGTGTACAGTATTGTATATTAGTATACAGTATTGTATATTAGTGTACAGTATTGTATATTAGTGTACAGTATTGTATATTAGTATACAGTATTGTATATTAGTGTACAGTATTGTATATTAGTATACAGTATTGTATATTAGTGTACAGTATTGTATATTAGTGTACAGTATTGTATATTAGTGTACAGTATTGTATATTAGTGTACAGTATTGTATATAGTGTACAGTATTGTATATTAGTGTCCAGTATTGTATATTAGTGTACAGTATTGTATATTAGTGTACAGTATTGTATATTAGTGTACAGTATTGTATATTAGTGTACAGTATTGTATATTAGTGTACAGTATTGTATATTAGTATACAGTATTGTATATTAGTGTACAGTATTGTATATTAGTGTACAGTATTGTATATTTATACAGTATTGTATATTAGTATACAGTATTGTAATTAGTGTACAGTATTGTATATTAGTGTACAGTATTGTATATTAGTGTACAGTATTGTATATTAGTGTACAGTATTGTATATTAGTATACAGTATTGTATATTAGTGTACAGTATTTGTATATAGTATACAGTATTGTATATTAGTATACAGTATTGTATATTAGTATACAGTATTGTATTAGTAGTGTACAGTATTGTATATTAGTGTACAGTATTAGTATACAGTATTGTATATTAGTGTACAGTATGTATATAGTGTACAGTATTGTATATTAGTGTACAGTATTGTATATTAGTACAGTATGTATATTAGTATACAGTATTGTATATTAGTATACAGTATTGTATATTAGTATACAGTATTGTATATTAGTATACAGTATTGTATATTAGTATACAGTATTGTATATTAGATTGTACAGTATTGTATATTAGTGTACAATTATTGTATATTAGTATACAGTATTGTATATAGTGTACAGTATTTGTATATTAGTGTACAGTATTGTATATTAGTATACAGTATTGTATATTAGTGTACAGTATTGTATATTAGTGTACAGTATTTGTATATTAGTGTACAGTATTGTATATTAGTGTACAGTATTGTATATTAGTGTACAGTATTGTATATTAGTGTACAGTATTGTATATAGTGTACATGTAGTGTATATAGTGTACAGTATTGTATATTAGTGTACAGTATTGTATATTAGTATACAGTATTGTATATTAGTGTACAGTATTGTATATTAGTGTACAGTATTGTATATTAGTGTACAGTATTTGTATATTAGTGTACAGTATTGTATATTAGTATACAGTATTGTATATTAGTATACAGTATTGTATATTAGTATACAGTATTGTATATTAGTGTACAGTATTGTATATTAGTATACAGTATTGTATATTAGTGTACAGTATTGTATATTAGTGTACAGTATTGTATATTAGTGTACAGTATTGTATATTAGTGTACAGTATTTGTATATTAGTGTACAGTATTTGTATATTTATCCGGGATAGATTTATGGTACTGTACTTTCTAATGATTTATAATATAAAATGGCGACAGCGAACTTGACAATAATCTGGACCCCTTAACTTCTTATAACTCGAAAAGAATGAAAGCAATCGGGCTGCCGTTCCTATCATTTGGGAAGAATCCACCAGGAACTAGGTGTGGATATTTACAGCCAGTTTGCTCCAGGCCCCTTTAAGTTACAGAGAGGTCAGATATCAAGATTATTGTCAAGTTCGTTGGTGCTACCTATAGTGAAGGATTAATTGTAGCTACGAGAAGACCCAGCGTACCTTCATGTAGGAAATAGTGTCGAAGATGGATTCAATCTGCGAGGGGTCCGTGACGGGTGTGGAGATGGGGTGGGAGGCCATAAGAGCGTCCAGGGCCAGGGCCGGGTGAACCTTCTCCACGATAAACTGGTCCTCCATGGCCCACCCCGGCTCAGCTACGCCGGTTCCAAGGTTCTCCATGAAGCTGGCAAACCCCTCGTTCAACCATAAGTCGTCCCACCTACAAATATATATGTCAGTCAGTCAGTCAGTACCCCTTCCGTTCGTGTAATCATTAGGTTATCATAGTGCAGTTGGGTATATGTACTTGCTTAGATTAATATCCAGTCTTCAGTCAGTCAGTAGCCAACTCTTACTCCCACAAGGGGTAGGGAGGATCAGCAAGAGACACAAGAAAGGAGAAAGAGGTGACAGGAGAACACCTATTATTACTGAATAATGTAAAACTTGCAAAATAACAGTTCACCTACAAAATTAAGTTACTGTAGATTAAATTTGAATTAAACCCCTCGTTCAACCATAAGTCGTCCCACCTAGAAACATAAATACAGGAGGTCTCTCTCAATTAAACCCCTCGTTCAACCATAAGTCGTCCCACCTAGAAACATAAATACAGGAGGTCTCTCTCAATTTACGATTGAGTTACGTTCCTGAAAACCTAATCTTAAGGGGGGATGGGCCGGTTTTCTGGACCACTTTCTCCCTCATGTTTAGCCCCATTAGTTTTCAGATGTTAAGATGTTTGCCCCATTAGTTAGTCGATTTTAAGACCTTTCGCCCCATTTCTTCGTCAATATTTAGACCTTTCGTGCTATTTAGGTGTCGATTTTTTTCCCTGGCGAACGATAGTGAGCATGTAATGTTGGAAGAACCGGCCTTTGGCCGGGAAATTTTTCTACCAAAAAATTTACAAATTAATCTAGAATGGGGATCTAATGGATGTTTTTTTTAAATTTGATGGAGGTCTAGGGAGGAAACTAGAAAATAATGAATACATGCAAAAATCGCCCAAAAAGTGAACCATCTTCCCTTAACCCTCTGTTCCCGGAAGGGCTCTTGAACGCCCATAAAAAAGCATACCACAGCTGCCCGGAAGGGCTCTTTAACGCCCAGTGGGTGAAATCCTGTGAGCTTGGTGTGCGAGGCGTCGGTCCGACGCATGTAAACAACAGCCGGCTGGACCGACGCCCCGCATCTCCGGCCACAAGAAGGAGAGCGTCGCTTGTTCGTGTGTGCCTGTATGTTGTTGTTAACCCTTCCTACCCGGTCTGCCTTAGGTAAGGACAACTCGAAAGAAGGGCCGCTACCCGGTATGCCTTACCTAAGGCAGCAGCTTAATAGCCTAATTAAGCTTGGTCTGAACGCCGTGCGTACGACGTATGTCAACAAACCCAAGCGTTGCGTCACCGCACCTCCGAAAACAAGAAGGAGAAGACTCTTCAATGTTATTGTTCTGACATCAGACGAAATTAGTGTCTGAAAAGCCCCCATATTGGCAACATCTCTGCAATATTGGCTCCACTGAAATCGTCATCACAACTGAACCAGTTGACTTACAGAGCTCTACTCAATGCCAAAATACAGATTGAAAACCGCACTACGATTATAGATGAGTGGGAAAGTTCTAGCAGTGAAAATAAACATAAATACGGTAGCCTAGGCCTAGACGTTTTTCAGCCATTTCGCCCGGGTAGGGGCGACCGTCATTGGGTAAGACAGCCCGGGTAGGAAGAGTTAAGTATCGAAAAGTAGTGTAAAGTGGCTGTTGTTGCCATAAAGTTATCTCCAATGAAATCATCATCACAACTGAACCAGTTGACTTAGAAAGCTATACTTAACGCCATTCTACAGGTAAATAACACAGCTACGCTTGGGGATGTGCGGGAATGCGGAAGCAGTCAGAATAACAAAGATACGGTAGCCTAGCCTAGAAATTTTTCGGCCAAAACACCCGGGTTTTGGGGAATATTTATGTAATGCGTAGCCGGGGCTGGAGGGTTAAATACATACATACATACATACAGACATCAAATGTTAAAACTGAGTGTTCCACACATACGTGCAGTTTCAGTCTCCTGTCCTAATGGCGGCGTTCAAGGCAACCCTGTTAAGGGCTGCTTCACTTGTCCAGTTCTTGGATTTGAGATCGGCACGTGTAGTCCGATCCCGGGTCTTCCTCGGTCCACCCCTTGGTGCAGCTCCCTCCACAATCACAGACCTGCATTTTTTCACCCAATTTTGTTCATCCATTCTCTCCACATGTCCATACCATCCCAGTCTACTTGTACGCATCACCTCGCCAATACTCTTTATACCTAAACGTCTCCTCAGCTCAACATTTGTTATTCTATCCTGTAGCCTGGCCCCACACATCCATCTCACCATTCTCATCTCATTACGCTCCATTCTGTTGACATCCTCTACTTTAACGGCCCACGTTTCTGAGGCATACGTCATTGCACTTCTAACACATGAAGCATACACCTTTCCCTTCAGGGGGAGAGGCATTCTTTTCATGGTCAGGATTGGCAGCAGTTCTCTGAACTTCCCCCATCCACACCTAATTCTAGCAACAGTGGCAGCCTCGCCCCACCACCGGCAGAGATGGTATCTCCTAGGTAACAAAACTTGTTCACCAGTTCCAAAGACTCGTTTCCAAAATTCACAGCCACAGGATCATCACTTAACACAAGCTCGCCTTTGCACACTACGCACTCAAATTTCTCTATTTCTGACTTATCCTTCGGCAGGGGTCCCTTTATTCTACTACAGCGCTTACTCCCATGGTGCACCAACATCGTCAGATGCTACATTGAATTGAGTTAACGCCCACTCCCTTTCCACACACTGCACATGGGTATGCACCGCTCTTTTCCACATTGCCTCGTCTCAATCTACAATGCATAACCTTGGTTTTGTTAATATTAAAATAGAAAAATTATATAGCAAACCCTAAAATTAATGGAGTAAATAGGGATGCATTCTGGGACCAGCCAAAACACAAACCCTAATGCCTAAGAACCTATAATAATATTGTAAATCAGGGCATCGGATAGTGAGGGAGAACTGTAGAGCCGGTATCACACGAGCACTTTTTCCCTCAACATTTATCCTCAACACTGGTCTGGCAGCTTATGGGGTCAACATTTAAAATATTCCGGTTAACTAAATACATCTAGTATCAGTCTAGTTTCCGATACTGGTGCAAAATATTTCAGAAATGTTGATAGAAAAATGTTGATCATCGAATGTTGAGTATAAAAGCTCTCGTGATACCGGCTTTAGTAAAAAAATAAAGGGAAAAAAAAAAATCTGACAAAACATGAATTCACACACATCTAGGTCGCCCAGGATAGAAATAACTAACACCCCGTTCTTAACATTAATCATCCATTACAAACCCCAATGTACTTGAATAAACTAATAAAAGCATATGGTCCTCCCGGGATTCCAACTCGGGACACCACACCCAGAACATATGCATCTAAACCATTACACCACCAACACAGTTAAAGGTCAGTCAGTCAGTCAGTAGCCAACCCTTACTCCCACAAGAGGTAGGGAGGATCACCAACAGACATGAGAAAGGAAAAAAAGGTGACAGAAGAACATAACAGTTCGCCCACAAAAAGCAAGCACACAAGCATTCAAAAGCACCAATATTCGAGAATGGATAATATACCCGACTTCCCAAATTGACTAATTCCTTGAACGTGACGATAGTGCATTGTTATGTGTGCGATTAGTTTGCTTGGGAAACAGATTAACTTGCTCATGTAGTAATGTACACCCTATGTGGTGGATTGTGTTCTTATATTTATAAATTATTGTTTTACTTAAGCGTTGTTTCCACATAGCGATTTTGATTAGTTGTTTTGTCTTTTTGCTGTGTTCGTATACGTTTTGGTTTGTTTATTTTGCAAGTTTTACATTATAATATACCGTAGGCTTGTGAATAAACCTTTAACTGTCTTGATAGCGTAATGGTTAGTGCGCAGAATTTTGGTGTGAGCATCCTAGGTTGGAGTGTTTGGAAGTACCACATGTATTCATTAGTTTCATCGATTTTATTAACTAGAACTGGATTTTGTGTGGAGCCCTCGGTCTTTAAATTTGTGTATGTACTCACCTAATTGTAGTATACAGGATTTGAGCCTAAGCTCGTGTTGTCCTGTCTCTCTCTCTACATTTATCCAATTTTGCTTTAAAAGTTTGGATATTTCTTGCTCCCACCACCTCCCCATCCAACTTATTCCAACAATCAATGCTTCTATACGGGAAGCTGAACTCTCTTACAACAGACTTACATACAACTTTCCTCAACATACATTCATGACCCCTGGTTCTTCCCTCATCCCTCACCACAAAATCTCCCTTGTCGATCTTCTCAAAACCTTTCACACACTTAAACATCATGATCATGTCACCTCTCTCTCTCTCCTCTCCCTCAGCGTTGGCAGCTTTAGCCTCTCCAATCTCTCCTCATATGGCAGGTCTCTAAGGCTAGCTATCATCTTAGTGGCAACTCTCTGAACTCTTTCCAGTTTTTTTTATTATGTTTTATAAGGTGTGGAGACCACACCACTGCTGCATACTCCAGTCTTGGTCGTATTATTGTCCCTATTATTTTTGCTAACATCTCTTCATCTAAATAATTCAGAGCTATTCTCATGTTAGTCAACACTGCATAGGTTTCACCAGTTATTTTATTTATATGCTGTTCAGGTGACAAGCTGTCTGCCATAACTACCCCTAGGTCTTTTGCTTTCCCAGCTTTACTAATTATTTCATCTCCTATTTTATATCCCCAAGAAGGTCTATATTTACTTTTTCCCATCTCAAGAACCTGACACTTACTCGTGTTGAATTCCATTTTCCAAGTTGACTCCACTCATATAATTTATCTACTGTAGGTCTCTCTGTAATTCTTCACAACTACTCCTACTTGTAATACGCTTCATTAATTTTGCATCATCAGCAAACATAGATATATATAAGCCTATTCCCATTTGAAGGTCGTTGATGAAAACCAAAAACATGATTGGGGCCAACACCGATCCTTGAGGCACTCCGCTTTTTACCCTTTTCCACGAGGAGAACTTTCCTTTTATTACTGTTCGCATTTCCCTCCCAATTAAATAGTTTTCCATCCACTTTAATAATACTCCCTCAACCCGCCCCACAGTCCTGAGGTTCCACAACAATCTCTTATGAGGCACCTTATCAAATACCTTCTTGAAATCTAAGTAAATACAATCTACTCACCCCTCCCTCCCTTGTACAATGTCAATTACCCTATCATAGTAACTCAACAAATTTGTGATACACGAATGACCTTTTCTGAACCCGAACTGCTTGCTTGAAATTATTTCCCTCTCCTCCAACATACCCACCCATCGTTTTCTAATAATCTTTTCACAAAGCTTGCATATAACACTCGTTAAGGATTAAGTAATTAGGTTTATTTGTAAGTTAATTGGAGGTTTGGTGATAAAATGAATTTAGGTATCTATTTTTTCCTGGCGAGCGATAGCGAGCCTGTAATATAGGAGGAATCGGCCTCTGGCCGAGAAATGTTTTGATCGAAAAATGTAAAACTTGCAAAACAAACAAAACCAAAACAGGAAACGCAAAATCTATAGACAAACTTATCAAAATCAAATTCCATAGTCCATTTATTATAGGCAGGCCATAAATTGTGACTCCTATCCTCTGTAACTAAAACAGGGCTAGAGCAAATGGGCTGTACATTGCCACATCTATTTCTTGGCTGAGTCTCCCATCAAACAAATCCCACGTTCAACCATAAGTCATCCCACCTAAGATTATAATGTAAACCTTGCAAAATAAACAAACCAAAACTTGGACGAACCCAGTAAAAAGACAAAACAACTTATCAAAATCGCTATGTGGAAACAACGCTTAAGCAAAATAATAATTTATAAATAAAAGAACACAATCCACCCCATAGGGTGTACATTACTACATGAGCAGCTTCTATAGTTCACTAATTGCCAAAGTTGACACTCTCGAGCCGGTCACTGATCCCAAGCTCACCTTTGCATACCATAATTATTATATACTGTACATATTTCTCCACTTCAGACTTCTTCCTTGGTAGACGTCCATTTATTCTAGTGCAGCTGTGTTCTACACAATCACTTACGCCAACAACATAATCTACACTCCTTGAGAGCTCTGTGGGAAAGCCCGATCGTGGCCATGGCCTTCGGACTCGGGGCTGTTTGGCCAGGCAGCTTAGGGAACGACAACATAATAATAATAATAATAATAAGCATGTTACTTATTTCTCATAAGCGCCAATTTTTCCGAAGAATTCACTAGCGCTCGGAAAGAGAAAGAAAAAAGAACAAAATCAATGCATCAAAAGAAGGCTTATATACAACACACATTTAACAATCACTAGTAGTGGCAAAATAGCCTAAACTCTATAGCCATCTGTCATGACACCTCTCTCAAGATCATAGCTTCTCTCAAAGAGAAAAGTCTTAAGTTGTCTCTTGAAGCATTCAACAGAACTCAGTTGTCTCATGGACAGCGGCAACCTGTTATACAACCTCGGAGCCATGTAGGAGAATGACCTCTCAAAGAAAGAAGACTGCTGGAAAGCCCTTGGTTCATCAAGACGAAAAGGGTCATTGTCATGACGCACAACTACACCATGGTGTGCCGGTGGGCGCCTGAGCAGCTCCGCAAGGTACCTAGGCTCACCAAATTTGAGAACCTTAAAAGTCACCAAACACAACTTAAATTCTATTCTTGCTCTTACTGGCAGCCAGTGCAGTTCTATGTGAAGAGATGTAGTAGGAGTTCTAGGTGGAACACCAAAAATGAGTCTTGCAGCCCTGTTAAGAACAGACTGAACTTCCTTTAAAATATAATTTGGAAGACCCACCAACAGGGCATTGCAATAATCAACACGAGAGAAGACCAATGAGTGAACCAACGTCAGGAGGCAACGTCTGGTTATAAACGGCTTCACCAAATAGAGATTTCTGATGTGCAAGTAACAACTTTTAACTATCTGGTTTACATGCTCTTTGAAATCTAATCGGGAGTTCACATATACACCCAGATTTCGAACAGAGTTGGCCGGTCGCAGCTGAGATCCACCCACATTGATGGAGAGGGCACCTACTATATCATCAGCTCTTCTATGGATTGTGTTCTTTTATTTAATAATTTTCATTTTAGTAAACGTTGTTTCCACATAGCGATTTTGATAATTTAATTTGACTTTATATTGTCCTTGTCCCAATTTTGGTTTGTTTAGTTTGCAAGTTTTACATTTTAATTTCCTCGGATGATGAGAATATCAGTTTTACCATCATTTAGTTTAAGTTTTCTCGCTCTCATCCACTTCTTGATATCAGACATTAACAATTCCATCTTACTCCGTATATCAACTATATTTGTGATTCTCACATAAATCTGGGTGTCATCTGCATAAAAGTAAAAGGTGACATTATGTGCACGAAGCAGAAGAGACAAACTGCTGATATAAATTATAAATAGGATAGGACCTAAAACTGATCCCTGCGGAACACCATACTGCAGGGGTGTCGAGTCCGAGACCATTTGATTTACCATCACACTCTGGGATCTACCTGACAAGTACGACCCAAGAAGCAAGAGAGCGGAGTCACGCACACCACAATCATAAAGATCACTCAATAACAACTCGTGATCCACTGTGTCAAAGGCCGCAGAGAGATCAAGCAAGACCAATAGTGAGGCCTCACCATTGCAAATGTTCTCAACTAGATCATTATGTACTCTAATCAATGCTGTTTCAGTTGAATGATGCTGTCGGTAAGCAGACTGAAAAATTGGGATAGTTTCATTCTGCTGAAGTAGTGGTTGTAATTGGTCAAGTATTGCATGCTCTAATATCTTTGATATGAAGGACAGGTTGGAGACAGGACGATAGTTCAACATGTTCTCAACATCAAGTCCAGGTTTCTTTAGACTAGGTCGGAGTAGTGCATGCTTTTCAGAATGTGGGAAGTTACCTTCAGAGAAGCACTTATTAATTATTTTGGAAATAAACTCAACTGTGTGATCATAGACTCTTGGTAGCTTGGAAACATTTATGGGATCCAACGGGCAAAATGTTTTATTGAGGTTTCTTATGTAGGACGAGATCATGTCCACCTCTACTGAGTGAATGGATGAGAGGACATTATTAGGAATGTGTCGGGGTTGGAGTACAACTGAAAGTTCTTCACCAACAGAAGCATCATCCAGTTCCTGTCTTATGCGAGTTATCTTGCCAGCAAAAAATGACACAAAGTTGGCAGCCAACTCGGCATCGGGTACAGAAGGTCTTAAGCTGACTCTTGTTTTTCCAAGTAAACTGTTTACAATTGAAGCCAACCTCCTCTGGAACTGGTGATGGGCTGGTCTATCAGAGTGAGAACTGAGCGATCTCTGCCATACCCATAGCTTACTCTGACTGTTCCTTTTACTTATATATTTTCTAGATCTCGAGTGACGGCGTCTCTCCGTGGATTGACCTCCCAATCTACCAAGATTGGAAGCCAAAGGATCACATTTTTCCCTTGCCCCCTTCTCTTCATAATTGCTGAGGGGCACAGGGCCCTGGGTGGGGCTTTGGTTTCCCGGGCGTTTCCGCACCCTCCTCAGCTCCCCGCCATGGAATGGCTTCGGTCACCCAGGCTTTATTGTGGTCGGCAGGGAGGGTTCTGTGGGAGCGCTCGGATATGGCCTTGGCCGTGCTTGGAGCCTTGGGGCTGTTCGGCCAAGGAGCTTGGGGAACAACAACAACAACAACAACAACCTCCTCTGGTCATTACCACATGAGTCAACTTTTCCCTGATAATACACTTTCTTTTCATCTTTGATTGTGAGGACCACGGCTCTTCTGGCTGACAGATATTGCAACCATGTAGAGTCTGTTTTATTTTCCGCCATTCACGCTCAGCTCTTCTAAGAAATTTAACTCAAGTGCTATACCAGGGTGAATCATCTCATACTATGATATTCTTCTCTACTTCTGGACAGTGATGATCGAACACTAATTTAAGTGCATTTCTATGTACCTCCACCAGCTCATCTGAAGTAAGGTTGGAAGTATCAATACTTCCCAAGTACTGTTTTACTGCACTGCTAGCCAAATTTTGGTCTGTATTTTTATAATTTCTAAATCTGATTACTTTTTCGTGTGTAAGTGGCTTAGGGAAATCAAAGCTGAAAGTAATCAAAGCATGATCAGAGGTATTAGGGTCGGCATTCTCAACATCAACATCCAGAACACCACCACAACCCACAGGAGAGAAAACCAAGTCAAGGGTGTGTCCTAAGATATGAGTTGGGTGGGACACATGGTTTACAAAATTGTTCTGATCAGTCAACTCAAGGAACTCAGGAGAGAATGGCTTCAGATGAGGGCTGTCAACCCAGTATTTAAAATCTCCACATATCAAAAGTCTTCCGGTTTTAGCAGAAAATTCCTCGAGAAACTGCCCAAACTCTTCCATAAAACCCCTATCTGTGCCACGATGGCCAGGCCTATAGACAACTGCCATTCTTAGAATTTGTTACATAAAACATACCGGTACATAAAATTACATATATCAAATTTTAAGACTGAGTGCTCCACACATACTTGCAATTTCAGTCTCTTGTCTTAATGGCGGCGTTCCAGGCAACCCTGTTAAGGGCGGCTTCACTTGTCAAGTTTTTGGAATTGAGATCGGCACGTGTAGTCCGATCCCAGGTCTTCCTCGGTCCACCCTTTGGTGCAGCTCTCTCCACAATCACAGACCTGCACTTCTTCACCCAATTTTGTTAATCCATTCTCTCCACATGTCCATACCATCCCAGTCTACTTGTACTATTATTGAGTATTAGCGAGGTGATGCACCTCGCTAATACTCTTTATACCTAAACGTCTCCTCAGCTCATCATTTGTTATTCTATCCTGTACCCTGGCCCCACACATCCATCTCACCATTCTCATCTCATTACAATAATAAACAATACTACATGAACAACAACAATAATAATAGATAACTAACCAAGACATGGTGACCAAGTTGCCGAACCATTGATGAGCCAACTCGTGGGCGATGACAACGGCCACCCTCTGCTGCTGACGGGAGGACGTGTGTACCGGGTCGAACATGAGGGCTGTCTCTCGGTACATTATCAGGCCCCAGTTCTCCATGGCACCCGCTCCAAAGTCGGGGATGGCTATCAGGTCTGTAAAGAGAAGGGTAGACCTAGAAAGATGTGGGACCAGGTACAGTATAGTACTTCAGTCCGATATCAACATAACCGAAAAAAGACATGGGATCAGGTACTTTGGTCCGATATCAACATAAATAATAAAGGCGTGGGATTGGGTACTATGGTCCGATCTCGACATACAGTACAAGTAATTTTAAAACGTAATTATGAGATTGAGATAATTCTATTTCTGAATACTAAATGGCAACCCCTAGTGCATGAAAGGGTTAAGTGTTGCCTGTCTGTAACTCGAAAAGGGCTAGAGCAAATTGGCTATATATTTCCACACCCTTATTCCCTGGCTGACCCTTCCCAAATGGTATAAATATTAGCTAAATTACTCTAGTTGTTTATGAGTTACAGAGAAGTTAGTGGTCAAGATATTTGGCCTACCTACAAAGAATGGAGAGACTGTGTAAGACAAGCTTTGGATGATAGAGGAATGACTATAGATCAGGCAAGGGAAGTGGTAACAAACAGGAATAAATGGAGAATGCTTGTGAATAGATGAGTGAACACGTGGTCATTTGGGGGAAGGGGTCGGGCGCAAGTTGTTGTTGTTGTTGTTGTTCCCTAAGCTGCCTGGCCGAACAGCCCCGAGTCCCTGAGGAAGGCCATGGCCACGATCGGGCTTTCCCACAGAGCTCTCATTGAGTGTAGGTTGTGTTGTTGGCATAAGTGGTTGTGTGAAATGCAGTCTTCTATGATGTGTTTAATGGTATGGGGTGCTGTGTTACATCCCGGGCAGGCGTCGACAACGGAGTCATCCAGTCTCTTCTGATAGCTCAGGAGAGCTGGATGGTGTCCGCATCTCAGCCTGGCCAGGTGGACTCTGTCCTCGCGAGGGAGGGAGGATTCGGAAGGATGGATTTCGGGAGGTCGTGCATGCAGCTGAGTGTTGTCTGTGAGTGAGTGGATGGATTGGCGAGAGATATGAGTATGGATGTGCTTCTGGAAGTTGGTTTGGGGTGGGCAGGGAGGGAGAGAGGACAATAATTGTGTGTGATACCGTGTGCTGGGTGTTGTTTTGATATTTCTTGGTGTCTGTGGGTGGGCGCAAGTTGGACTAGATAATAGTTCGTCAGGCGCCTGGCCCGGGGAGACGATTTATATGAAGGGTGCGCCTGGAAGTGTGGTGGGCGGGCTTGTGGTGGTAGGGCTTCGCTGCATGTCTGCTTGCCGAGAGATCGGAACCTCTCCGGATGGTCGGGGGCCGGGTACTGGAGGGTCCTTGGTGACCTTGGTCTCTGGGTCTCCTCCTGGATGACCTAGATGTGTGTGAATTTGTATTTTGCTTTTGTGTGTTCATTGTTTTTTGTTGTGTTGTCCCTATTCTGGCTTTGTCGAGTCGCCCCCCCCCCCCCAAAAAAAAAAAGGAAAAGAGAGAAACAAAAATAGGATAAGTGGGGATTGGGCCTGAGTATATAGCATAGAATAGAATAGAACAACCTACCTCTAGGACTTAAAGGGGTAAATATGATCTCAATAAATCCTCTTAGTAACATAAGTCCTTCTTAAACTGCATAAAATTGGGCTTTTCTTTAGCTTACAATCTACCTGTATGACTGAAAGGGGTAAATATGATCTCAATAATCCCTCTTAGTAACATAGGTCCTTCTTAAACTGCATAAAATCACCAGAGGTAAAATGGCGTTCCCTCAGCCCTCTCTCTGTCTCGTCTAGTGGGCGAATTTTACAAGGGGAGGAGGATTCCTAGCCACCCGCCCCCAGAAGGAAAAGTAGGACAGTAAAAGAGACAGACAGAAATGGCTAAGGTCAGGTAGAGGATGCCAAACCTCACTCTGGATAGGACCAGCCCTAACTAACACCGTTCTTAACACCAAGAGGCCAGCCCTGTGGGAGCTCTTTTCGGGAGCTCGGTGGTCTGGTTAAACTACCCTAAAAAAAAAAAAAAAAAAAAAAAAAAAAAAAATCCTAGTGAAATTAATGAGAGCATGTGATTTTCAAGGGATTTGAACCTAGGACACCACACACAGAACTTACACGCTTTAACCATTACTGTATACAGGTCTCCCTCACTATTCGATGCCCTCATTTACGATATCATTATAGGTTTTTAGGCGTTTGTGTTTAGGGTGACCTAGATGTGTGTGAATTCATCATCATCATCATCATCATCAATCATCATCATCAAATCTGACGCCTCGCTTCCAGAGGAAGCACCCCAAAAGGGATGGCCATGGCAGAAACTGCCTCCAGGCTCCCAGACATGCCCTGACTGACCCACTCCACAGATGTGTGTGAATTTGTGTTTTTATCTATGTTTGTTCGTTGTTTTATGTTGTTTTTGTGTTTTCCCTGTTCTTGCTCTGTCTTGAGTCGGCCAACCCCAAGAAAAAAGGAAAAAATAATAAATAAAATAGAATAAAACAGAAAATAAAAATAAAAATAGGAAAAGTGGGGATTGGGCCTGAGCATATAGATAGATAGGGTTTAGGGTTTTGGTTGGTCCCAGAACGCATCCCCATTTACCCCATTAATTTTAGGGTTCGCTATATGATATTTCTATTTAAGATCGGGTTTTCAGGAACATAACCCAATCGTATATCGAGGGAGACCTGAACATAAGAAATGGGAATCTGCAGAAAGCCATTTGACCCATACCAGGCAGATCCCTCTCACACCCAACCACCATGACTGGAACCCACTCACTCCAGGTATATTTGGGAGAGTTGGGCACCATAACCATTAACTCCCGTCCACTCACCAACTCTCTGCAATCTCTCTCTCTCCGCCGCAATGTTGCATCTCTCTCGCTATTCTATCGCTACTATAATAATCAGTGTTCCTCAGAGCTATCTCAGTGCATACCACCTCCTTTACGTAGGGCACGTGGTACCCGTCTTGCAACTCAATCCCACCCCTACTCTGTGCAACTCTCCAACCCAAGAGTGAAACGTTACTCTCAAACTTCTTCTACTCAACAGCTGAGCTCTGGAACTCTCTCCCAGAATCAGTCTTTCCCTCTTCCTATGACTTAAATTGCTTCAAACTCCGTGTGTCCAGGCATTTTGGCTCGAACGTCCCTTGATTTTGGCCCTGTCACTCTTTCAACTATGGGGGAGGCACTCGCTATAGGCAGTTATGCCTTTTGCCTCCCTCAATCACATAGAAAAAAAAAAAAAAAAAAAAAAAAAAACCATTCGACTCATGGCCAAATGGTTACGGTGCCCAACTCTCCCAAATATACCTGGAGTGAGTGAGGTTCGATTCTTGGTCAGGATACCTCTCTCCCAACCTGTCCGACAATATCATTAGATACCACCAAGATACTTATAAAAACTATTTATCAACAGCCTTAAACCGGTATCACACGAGAGCTTTTATAGTCAACATTCAGTGATCAACATTTTTCTGGCAACATTTCTGGAATATTTTGCACTAGCATCGGGAACTTGACTGATGGTAGATGAATTTAGTTAATCAAAATATATTAAATGTTGACCTCATAAGTTGCCAGACCAGTATTGAGGATAAATGTTGACCTCATAAGCTGCCAGACCAGTATTGAGGATAAATGTTGAGGGAAAAAGTGCTTGTGTGATACCGGTTTAAGATTGATGATAATTGTGACACTTACCTTGCTTGGGGAGAGGGTAGGGGACTCCAAAAAACTTGTCGTAATAGTCCAGGATCTGGGACGCCACCCCTAGCGAGTACCCAGCTTGTGAGATCATGGTCGGAGGTGCGTAGACCGAAACATTCACCTTGTGGTCCGTCACGTTGGACACAGAGGCAAAGTCACACACCACGAAAGCCACCAGGTACGTGCTCATCTCTACGCTGACTTGGAACGTGTCCACAAACTGAAATATAAGGGATAAGAGTTGGTTGAAAGAGCAATGCAGAGATGAATATATATCCTAGGTTAGGTAATTTCTTTGCTGAAATTTGAATACGACAAAATTACAAAATTCAGGGGTTAATTTCAGGGACAAGGTATTGAGCAAGGAATTGAGAAGGCGTCTGGGCATTAGGAGTGTCAGTGAAGTGATGCGCACGAACCAACTTGGTTGGTTTGGACATGTGGAGAGAATGGATGATCAGAACTGGGTGAAGAAATGCCGGACTGTGAACGTGGGAGCTGCGCGTATGGGTGGACCTAGAATGACATAGGCTCGGGTACTCCGGTCCCATCTCAAAATAAAGAACTTGACAACAGAGGCCGCCTGGAAAGCCGCCATTTAGGACATAAGACTTTAACCACATTCTCTGAGGACAAAAAGGTCTTTAACCCTCGGAATCCGGGAGGCCTCATATGAGGCAAACAAAAATATTGGCAGGAATCCGGGAGGCCTCATATGAGGCAAAATGCGCGGCTAAATATCGCCGCTAAAATCATCATAACTCGGCAACCAGGCGTCGTAGCGATGCCATCTCAACGGGAGTCTACAGACAACAAACAAATCTACAATTTGCAAAAAAATTGACTGCTCTAGGTGGTCTCAATCAGTAGCTACTGAATTATGAAGCTTGACTGTACGAAAATGGCCCCGGACACAGCGATCGGGATCATATGAGGCCCCCGGGATCCGATGGGTTGAACTTGTATGTGTATGTGGAACTCCGTAATTAAACGTACACTTAGCCTACCCAAAAAAGTGGGGTAAAAGTAGATTAATCTCAGCAAAGAAATGGCTTAAGCTAGGTTATATATACTGTACAGTACATTTGAGGAGGCAGCATTTGCGGTTATCTTACAAATGGTGAAGACTATAAGAATATAAATGAAGTTATTCTAGTTTGAGATGGAAAATATAAAGGGAGGTTTGGCCCCGCGATAGCCATACCAGCCCCGACAGCTTGTTTGTTGACACTCATTCAACTATTGACTATTGATTATGGAGTATTATTGATTAATTTCACCATTGTAACAATTCTTATGTCACTGTCCACTGCTTTTATCCATCGATTTGGACAACGGAAATTCATCGATCGATCTCATTGGGCTGTTACACAAGCAGGAGTGACTTACACTAGTTGTACTTACACTAGTTGTATTTGCGGGAGTGAGCATGCTCGTTAATTCCCGCCTCCTAAGATATGTTTGTCATACCGTGCTTTGAAACTATGCACTGATGGTGCAGACACTACTTCGGCTGGCAATTTGTTCCACCCACTAATCGAGTTGGTAGGAAATCTTTTACTTTTCAGATCAGAATTACTATTAAGCACTTTTAGTTTGTAGCTGTGACCTCTTGTTCTCTCACCTCCATCCCTCTCTATGAAGTTTTCTTGGTCGATTTTGGCAATACCTCTAACACATTTGTATATCTGAATTTGCTGTCCTCGTTTTCTTCTCTGTTCCAGTGTAGGTAGATTCAATCTCTCGAGCCTCTCATGGTACTCCAAATTTTCCAAACCTGGGATCATCCTCGTAGCTGCTCTCTGTACCCTCTCAATTTTGTGAATATGTTTCTTCATGTGAGGGGACCACACTACAGATGCATATTCCATCCTGGGTCTTATTATTGCCGTTATTATTTGTTTCATGGTGTTTTCATTAAGATAATTGAAAGACATCCTGATATTTGCCAATAGTGCTAGTGATTCTCTCACTATCTTATTTACGTGGCTTTCTGGAGACATGTTATCCTTAAATTCTATCCCCAAGTCTTTTTCTTTTTCTGCTTTGGGAATCACTTTGTTTCCTAGTTTATAATCTTTTCTAGGTCTGTACTTGCTTTTACCCATTTCTAGAGTCTTACATTTCCCTGCATTGAACTCCATATTCCATTTGATGCTCCATTCATGGATCTTTTGCAAATCCGCTTGGAGCTCAAGGCAATCCTCCTGGGTTCTGATAGTTTTAAGCAGCTTAGCATCGTCCGCAAACATGCTCATGTAGCTTGTTAGTCCCTCAGGTAAGTCATTTACAAATATTAGAAACATGATTGGGGCTAGGACAGATCCTTGTGGTACCCCACTCGTAATTTGAGTCCAGTTTGACGATTTCCCCCTTACTGTTGTTCTCATCTGTCTTCCGCTAAGGTAGCTCTCCATCCATTTCAGCAGTTTGTCTCCTACTTTTCCCTCATATTTTAATTTCCACAGCAATCTCTTGTGTGGAACTTTGTCAAATGCCTTTTTAAAGTCTAGGTAGGCACAGTCTACCCATCCTTCCCTCTTGTCCACTGTGTCTATTACTCTAGAGTAAAAACTCAACAAGTTGCTTACACATGATCTGCCTCCTCTGAATCCAAATTGTCGGTCAGTAATTAATCTTTTGGATTCCAGGTAGTTCACCCATTTGTCCCTTATTAATCCTTCCAGAATCTTCATGAGGATGCTCAATAGTGATACAGGTCTATAGTTCAGTGGTTTATCTCTGCTTCCTCCCTTAAATATCGGAATAATGTTTGCTCTTTTCCATTCTGTAGGTACTATCCCTGTGTCCAATGATTTGCTCATTATGTCATATAACGGTATACTCAGTTCCTTAGCATTTTCTTTAATAATCCAGCCTGATACTCCGTCCGGTCCAGCGGCTTTGTTTGGATCCACCTTACTCATTTTGTCTATGAGCTCTGGTTTGTTAAATGTGACTTCCGGCATTTCCTCTGTACCTATCTCATTGGTTTCTGGTGCAATGAATTCTCCTTCTTTTGTAAATATTGATGCAAAATTTCTATTTAGTTCTTCCGCAATCTCTGTATCCTCTTCTATGATTCTGTTTCCACTTTTAATCTTTACGATCGTGGCTTTTATCTTCCTTTTGCCGTTTACAAACTTGAAAAACATTTTTGGATTCTTTTCATAGTTCTCCACTATCCCTTTCTCATGGTTTGCCTCTGACCTCCTCCTCATTTCTGTGTATTTGTTTCTCTCCTCTTTATACTTTTGCCTGTTATCTTCCGAATCCCAGTTTCTCATCTTTTTCCAGGCTTTGTTTTTTGCTTCCTGTGCTTGCCTACATTCGCGGTTAAACCATACTTTGCGATTACTTTTTTTCCTTTTATTAATATACTTAGGGACAAAAGTTTTTATACCAGTATCATAGATCTCCATGAATGCCTTGAGTTTTTTGTCTACCTCACTTTCAGATAACACCTGATCCCAATTTTGTGACTTGAAAAAATCCCGTAGTCCTTTGAAATCGGTTCTGGAATACATCCAGTGATTTTCCTTGTGCTTTTCCCTTCCCTTGGGTAGATTATACTTCAATAGTAAGTCTATGTCTAGAACTGCATGGTCACTTTTTCCTAGTGGGCATAGGTACTGAATACTTTGAACCTCCTCCTCCCTTCTTGTGAATAGAAGGTCCAATCTAGCTGGTTGTTGTTGTTGTTGTTCCCTAAGCTGCCTGGCCGAACAGCCCCGAGTCCCTGAGGAAGGCCATGGCCACAATCGGGCTTTTCCACAGAGCTCTCATTGAGTGTAGGTTGTGTTGTTGGCGTAAGTGGTTGTGTGAAATGCAGTCTTCTATGATGTGTTTAATGGTATGGGGTGCTGTGTTACATCCCGGGCAGGCGTCGACAACGGAGTCATCCAGTCTCTTCTGATAGCTCAGGAGAGCTGGATGGTGTCCGCATCTCAGCCTGGCCAGGTGGACTCTGTCCTCGCGAGGGAGGGAGGATTCGGAAGGATGGATTTCGGGAGGTCGTGCATGCAGCTGCGTGTTGTCTGTGAGTGAGTGGATGGATTGGCGAGAGATATGAGTATGGATGTGCTTCTGGAAGTTGGTTCGGGGTGGGCAGGGAGGGAGAGAGGACAATAATTGTGTGTGATACCGTGTGCTGGGTGTTGTTTTGATATTTCTTGGTGTCTGTGGGTGTGTTGCCATGCAGTTTAGTGGGTGGTCTTGGTTCATGGAGGCTGCTGCCAGGAATTGAGTGCCTCTCATGTCCAGATGGTCTTTGACTTTGAGGATTTTGGTTTCTTGATGTAGCTTAATGTAGTGATCTAGCTGGTTGATCACTTCCCCTTACTCTTGTTGACTCTTTTACATGTTGGTATATAGAATCTTCCATGGCCATACTTAAAAATTCATAGCTCCAACTTTCTGTGACTGACTGTGTGTGTGTGTGTTGAGGGCCGACCACCATGACAACAAAAACACTCTTATATTATAATTTTTGTATTATAATATAATGTAAAATTTGCAAAATAAACAAACCAAAACTTGGACGAATACAGTAAAAAGACAAAACAACTAATCAAAATCGCTGTGTGGAAACAACGCTTAACCCTCCGGGCCCGGGCTGGTATTCCAAAGGACGGAGGTCGTATCCGGGCGATCTGGCCGAAAAACGTCTAGGCCTAGGCTACCGTATTTTTGTGTATTTTAACTGCTAGAAATTTCCCACGCATCTATAATCGTAGTGCGGTTTTCAGTCTGTAGACTGGCGTTGAGTAGAGCTCTGTAAGTCAACTGGTTCAGCTGTGATGACGATTTCAGTGGAGCGAATTTTTCCGCGATGTTGACAATATCGGAGCTTTTCAGACACTAATTTCGTCTGACGTCACAACAATAACATTGATCCGACGTCTCCTTCTTGTTTTCGGAGGTGCGGTGACGCAACGATCGGCTTTGTTTACATGCGTCGGACGCACAGCTGAATAGGCTTGAAAGCTTGCTGCCTATTAACATGACACCCGGGCTCCTGCCCATCTGCCGCGGTTGCCTTTTAATATGACACCCGGGTAGGAAGGGTTAAGCAAAATAATAATTAAAATTTAAAACTTGCAAACTAAACAAACCAAAACTGGGACAAAGACAATATAAAGTCAAATTAACTTATCAAAATCGCTATGTGGAAACAACGCTTACTAAAACAAAATTTATGAAATAAAACAACACAATCCGCCACACATAGGGTGTACATTACTACATGAGCAAGTTAATTTATAAGTAAAACAACACAGTCAGTGATTTTCATGTTGCTTACAGTTTATAGGGTGCTCGGGGAGGGAGTTGTCCATCAGTCCGGCATTTTTGCTAATTAGCTGCGTGCCGGATTAATGGACTTTCATTGTATGTTATTCAAAGGGTTTATGGAGTTCATTTTTACTCCTTTGAGTCCTAGAGGTAGATTATAAGCTAGAGAAAATGGTCTAATGGTAACCAGAATATAACAAATACCTGTAATACATAATCGATTGTAGCGCCATGTTTAATCCTATTAGCTTTGAGATTTTAAGACTTTCGTTCTGTTAATATATTAGCACAGTCACGCCAAAGTGGCGCAGGTTGACTGGCTCGACCTGCACTAAGCTCGTCCGCCTCGAGCCAATGGCAGGCCGCCGAGTCGTAGGCTGGCTGATGACGTCATCGGCTGGATGGACGTATGGTTGGCTGTTCTATGCGGACGACCGGCAGTTGTCTCCGGGATTTCAGTGAGTGCGGTTGCTTCCGTGTATCTATTAACATTGGTAGCAGAGCGTAGTTCGGGCATTATGGCGTTCTCACTGAAGTGGCCTCCGAAATTAGAGCATGATGAAGAATACGAAATGTGGAAGGAGGATGTGGGTGTTTGGTGTAGACTTACAACGATTGATAAGAAAAAGAGGGCATTGGCGATCCATCTGTCACTTTCCGGGAGGGCTAGAATTGCCTCTTCTGAAATAGATAAGGCCACATTGGAGGCCGACGATGGCGTGGAAGTGTTATTGAAAAGGCTTGATGACGTATTCCTGGTCGATGAAGGTAGAAGGAAGTTTGCAGCATTTGAGGCCTTATATAGCCTACGGAGGAAGGAGAAGGCAGAGATAAAGGATTTTGTGTCAGAATTCGAACATGTGTACCACGGAGTTACCAAACAAGAATTGCAACTTGATGATTCAGTGTTGGCCTTTATGTTATTGGCCTCCTGTGTGTTGGAGGATAGGGAGAAGCAATTAGTCATATTGCATGTATTGTTGTGAAGGATTTGGAAAAGTGGATGAGTGATACGGAGAAATGGAAGGGGGATATTGGTGAGAAAGTTTAGGCACTGTGTGTAATGTGTGGTGTGACAGGTGGGGAAGGGAATAGGCCTAGCGAAGGAAGTGAATGCAGGCCTATTTTGGAAGTTAATGAGAGCCTAGAGATGGTATTGAAAAGGGTAGATGAACTGGGAGCAGAGAATATGGCATTGAAGGAGCAGCTGAAGGAATACGAAGGACGTTTCACGGAAGTAAAGGAGTCGACTGCATGGACGGTGGTAGGTAAACAAAAAGTCAAGGATTTGGAGGATATTATGAAAGAGCAAAAGGAAGAAATGAATATGACCAAACAAAGTTTTGAGAGTGCAGTTGTAGGGGTCATGAAGAACAAGGAGAGTGTCGTGAGGGAGGCCATGGACAGGGATAGGGGTGTAATCTTGTATGGAGATATAGAGACTCATATGAATGATAATGGAGTGAGAAAAGTGAGGGATATGGAGACAGTGAAGGAGGTCTTGAAAGGTGTGGATGAGGACGAATATGGATGGGAAGGGCAGGTGGAGGAGGTCAGTAGGATAGGTAGATATAAAAGGGGAGAGATGAGACCTATAAGGGTACAGTTTAAAACTAGGGTAGTGGCGGAGACTGTGACAAATTTTAGTTGGAGGCTAAATACAAATGATAAACTGAAACACATAAGACTAAAGAAGGATTTGAGTATAGAACAAAGGAAAAAAATTAAGGAATTACAAGAAAAGGCTGATGAAAATAATGGAAAGTTGGATGAGGAGGATAAGAGAAATTTTTACTGGAGAGTGAGGGACGGAAAAGTGAGGAAGTGGTTTATAAGAGTAGAAAGGAGGGGGAGATCAGGGAGGGGAGCGAATGTGATGAGAGTTGTGACGGAGGAGGAGAACGGGGTGGAGGTGTCACAGGGAGAGACAGGAGACAAAGAGGCAGACCCAGTAGTGCTAACAGGGGAGTAGGGTACGGACTGGAGGAGCGGGATGGTGTAATTGCTGAAGGAATGGTAGATGGATTAAGGATTATGTTTAGTAATGTGGATGTGTTTACCCAGGACAAGAAAAGAGAACTGATATGTAGGTTGCAGGATGAAGAGGAAAAACCTGATGTCATAGCCCTACAGGAAGTGAGACCAAAAAATGCTAGAATTGAAAGGGAACTGGTGGAATATAGTTTGGAGGGTTTTGAGTTATATGAGAGAAATGCTATTAGAGCAGAGGTTGGAAGAGGACTGTTTATTTATGTAAGAAAAGAGCTCAAGGTTAATGAGATGGATATGAGACAGCAGTATTGTGAGTATTTGTGTATTGAAGTAAAATGTGTAAGAGGATCAATTCTAATTGCCTCTATATATAGAAGCCCAAATAATAGCAGGGGAGAGGATGATAACCTACTGAAAGCAATGGAGGAGATAGATAATAGAGAGAACAAATATAAAATTTTGATTGGAGATTTCAATTTGCCAAGGATCAACTGGGCAAATTGTACTACTCCAGCGGGACAGGGTAGCCTGGAAAATAAGTTTATAGAGAAAGTGAGAGATTGTTTTTTAATGCAACATATTGTAGAGATGACAAGATATAGAGATGGGACGCAGGGGAGTGTACTTGATTTGATTTTTAGCAATGAAGAGGATATAGTGGAACATGTTAATGTGGATAGCCCTATAGGTCGTAGTGACCATGCCTGTATAAGCTTTAGTTGTAACATTAAATCAGAGAAGGATAATAGAAGCAATAGAAAAATATACATGTATGATAGAGCAGATTATGAGCTGCTGAGACGGTGTTTGGACATTGACTGGGGGGAATATTTGAACGGTGAAGACGCTGAAGGAATGTGGACGAAAATTAGAGTCAAACTGGAGAATGCGGTATCCAAAAGTGTACCAGTAAGGATAAAACAAAATTGAGGAAAAGAACTAACCCAGAATTGCCAATGAAAAGAAAGCTTTGGATATTGATTAGAAGAAAGAAACGATTGTGGGAAAGATTAAAATTGTTAAAAAAGAACAGGGGGTCTAGTATAGAGGCTAAGGAAGTGGATCTGGAACGCAGACAAATAAACAATAAAATAAGGTGGGAAACAAGGAGGGGGGTGAAGGAGAGGGAGAGAGAGGTAGCTAGAAATGTGAAGGATAATCCAAAAATATTCTGGAAGTACATTCAGGAAAAGTTAACAAGAAGAGTAGGGATCCCAGAGCTGGTGGGGGGGTTGAATGATGGGAGTAGAGCGGAGACTGATAAGGAGAAAGCAGAGGTGCTGGGGAAATACTTTGGGGGGGTACTAACAGTGGAGTCGGAGGATGCAGTGCCTACTATTCCCATCAAACAGGCACCGGCACTAGAACTAATAGAGTTTTCCCATGCTAGAATAAGAAGGGCTATAGAAAAAATGAACAGAAGTAAGTCACCGGGACCGGATGGGATACATCCAAGAATCATAAAGGAAGGAGGGGAGATGTTAGTAGAGCCATTGAAAATGTTATTTGAGGTATCGTTTAATACAGGACAAATCCCGATGGACTGGAGAGAGGCGAACATAACAGCTATATTTAAGAAGGGAAAGAGAAATGACCCAGGGAATTATAGACCAGTCAGTTTGACAAGTGTTGTGTGTAAACTAATGGAAACGGTAATTAGAGAAGGAATAATGGATCATATGAAGTCAAACCAACTTTTCAGTGGGAGACAGTTCGGATTCTTGCCGGGGAGGTCGACGGTACTACAGCTAATTAAGGTGGTAGATGATTGGATGCAAATTCTAGAAGATGGTGATGTAATAGACGTGGTATATTGCGATTTTATGAAGGCCTTCGATAAGGTCCCACATAAAAGGTTAATAAAGAAAGTTAGAAGCTATAATATAGGGGAGAAATGTGTGAAATGGATAGAAGCCTTCCTGAAAGATCGGAGACAGAGGGTACTGGTGAATGGAATAGGCTCGGGGTGGAGGGAAATTACAAGTGGGGTACCTCAGGGATCTGTGTTGGGACCACTGCTGTTCGTTATATTTATCAACGACTTGCCTGAAGTTATAACTAATGGAAGTGAGGTATACCTGTATGCGGATGACACTAAACTGTATAGAAGAGTGAGGAGTAAGGAAGATATGGGTTTGCTTCAAGGAGATGTGGAGTGCATGAAGGGATGGTCTGAGCATTGGTTAATGCCTTTTCATCCAAAAAAATGCAAGTACATGCGGATTGGGACCAGCAAGATAGACAAGGTTGGATACAGTATGTATGAAGCGATGGAGGAAGTGAGTGCAGAAAAGGATATAGGAGTAGTGATAGACAATAAGTTAAATTTCTCAGAACATTTAGCGGAAAAGATAAACAAAGCCAATAGAATTGTAGGGCTGATAAGGAGGACATTTGTGTCACTTGACGAAGAAATCTTCAGGAATCTATATACAGCGCTGGTTAGGCCGCACCTGGAATATGCAAACCAGGTGTGGGCTCCATATATGGTAAAGGATATAGAAGCAGTGGAGAAAGTGCAGAGGAGAGCTAGCAAGCTGGTACCAACGTTGAAGAACGCGGGCTATGAGCAGAGGTTGAGGACACTGGGGCTTCCGACACTGGCATATAGGAGAAAGAGAGGGGATATGATAGAGACTTTTAAGATAGTGTCAGGAAAGTACGATGAGGATGTGTGTGAAGGTATCTTCTTGATGCGGGAGGGAACAAGAACGAGAGGACACTCTAAGAAAATTTACAAAGAAAGAAATAGGCTTGAGAAGGCAAAGAACTCATTTTGTGATAGAGTGGTAAATGAGTGGAACGCACTGCCCCAGTATGTAGTCGATTCCGAATCAATAAGGGAGTTTGAAAGTAATCTTGATAAAGCATGGGGAAGACAAGATTTGAAGTTTGATTATAAAACAAAAATACAGAATAGTAAAAATGTTGCGTCTGCTACCGCCGCCGCCAACACCGTGAACGACAGCAGCAGTGCAAGTACTGGTACTGAGCTGGATACACAGGCATAGTTTGCCTTTTTCTACTGTAAGAAACTGTAAGATGTCGGCAACCCAGGTGGCATCGTACGCAAATATGAAGGCGACGCTCAACCGCATCTTTTCGAGTGGTGCGATGGGACTTAGCGCCCACATACAGGTAAAATCGGAACCTTTATTTGTGGGATATGAGGGCAATGTTGGTGAAAGTGAGGAAGCCCTGTATGTGAGTGGAAACAGTCGAGGTTGTTGTTGTTGTTGTAGTTGTTCCCCAAGCTGCCTGGCCGAACAGCCCCAAGGCCCCGAGCAAGGCCAAGGCCATAACCGAGTGCCCCCACAGAACCCTCCCCGCCGACCACAATAAAGCCTGGGTGACCGAAGCCACTCCATGGCGGGGAGCTTGAGGAGGGTGCGGAAACGCCCGTGAAACCAAAGCCCCACCCAGGGCCCTGTGTCCCTCAGCAATTATGAAGAGAAAGTTGAGGGGCAAGGGAAATATGTGACGCTTTGGCTTCCAATCTTGGTAGATTGGGAGGTCAATCCACGTTAGAGACGCCGTCACTTGAGATCTAGAAAATATATAAGTAAAAGGAACAGTCAGAGTAAGCTATGGGTATGGCAGAGATTGCGCAGTTCTCACTCTGATAGACCAGCCCATCACCACATGACTAGAACCCAATCCTCTCAGCATCAGCTAGGAAAGGCCCTAGAAAGCCGCCTTTGGCGGGGGGATAGCTCCCCTATTTCAACCCTTTTCGGGGTTGGGCACCCGCCAACAGTCGAGGTAGACGTGGTTGGCGTGGACAGCAAGGCTATGAACGTGTGCGTGGTAATAGAGGACGTCAACGACAGGACAGGAGGAAGAAAAACCCAGTGGGGACACATGGTAAAATAACCAAGTGTGCTATTTGTGAATCAATCTATCACTGGGCACGTGATTGCCCTGATGCCTACGAGAACAGAGGGGGACATGGTGGGTACGATGAGGAACCAGTGAACTTATTAATGGGCTATGTGAATGATAATGAGAGCGAAGACAAATTACTGAAACTAGTGAGTGAATCAAAAGGGTGTGCTGTACTAGATACGGGTTGTACAATCACTGTGTGTGGTTCACGTTGGCTCAACGAGTACATACAAGGGTTGACTGACCATGAGCGCAGACTTGTGAAAGAGGAATGCTCTAATTCCAGCTTCACTTTTGGCAATGGTATTTCCGTGACTTCCTACAAGAAAGTTACGTTTCCCTGTTGTATAGGGGATATGCGTGCCAATATTACTACTGATGTGGTGAGATGTAATTTACCGTTGTTACTGAGTAGGGCTTCTATGAAAAGAGCCAAAATGATAATAAATTGTGAAACAAATCAGGTCAAAGTGAATGGAAAGAAAATAATTGTCAATTTGAAAACCTCATCATCAGAACACTATCTGTTGCCGCTATCGGCTTGACTAGACGGGGCAGTTGGTATCACTGTGGCTCTGGCCTTATCCAAAGACGGGGACCTAGAGAAGAAAGCTTTGAAACTTCATCGTCAGTTTGGACACCCTACAGCAGAGAAATTGAAGAAGCTTGTGAGGGATGCCGATATCAGGGACTCAAACCTGGAACGGAGGATCGATAAAGTGACAAATGATTGTTCAGTGTGTAGAAGGTATAAGAGACCGAGCCCGAGACCAGTGGTAGGTGTCCCGATGGCTAACAGATTTAATGAGGTGATTGTTATGGACCTTAAGCCTTGGGGCAAGAAGTATTTCTTGGTGATAGTGGACCTGTATACAAGATATTGTACATCTGTGGTTATTCCTGACAAGAATGCGGGCACTATTATTCGTGGGGTATTTCTCAGTTGGGTTGGGTTATTTGGTGCCCCAGGAAAAATATTGTCAGATAATGGCTGTGAAGTTAATAATTCAGACAAGAGGTCTCTGGGTGAGGCATTTAATGTTAGGATATTGACTACGGCAGCTGATAGCCCTTGGAGTAATTTCTTACAGTTTCATACAGTAGATCCTCTGGAAAAAGGCAAACTAGGCCTGTGTATCCAGCTCAGTGCCAGTACTTGCACTGCTGCGGTCGTTCACGGTGTTGGCGGCGGCGGTAGCAGACGCAACATTTTTACTACAGTGGAGCCCCCATCTTCGCTACACCGGTCTTCGTTGATTCAATTCTCGCACCACACACCAAATATTCCCCATTTCAATTCTCGCGCCAAAAGCCTTAATTCTCGCATCAAAATCCCAGCCGAAACCCGAAAAAATAGCAAAAATAACGAAAAACTCGACATAAAACTAGAAAACAAACAAAAACAATAATTTTGTTTTAACATAACGAAAGAATCTGCCAGTAGCTTGCCGTTTAGAGACGAAATCCGAGTGAATCCGAGATCCGATCGTCAAATGCGCAAGATGCCGCCATCTTTGTATGACGTCATCACTAAGCAGACGCTTGCAGTTTAGCTAGTATCTGTGTTGACAAAACAACCGTTTGCAAGCCTTTTTGTGCCTGAACCCCTTATCTCTCGCATTTATTATAAACTCTAGTACATCTAGTGATAGGGATGGTTGGCCTGGTGGTAGCAATGAAGGAATTTCATGCTCAAAACACAGAGCAAAGACCAGTCCATGTCGAACGGAAGCGATTGAAATGCCTATAAAATCTGTGTGGTAAGTAATCTTCTCATAATACGTATTTATACGTCTTTTCCTCATAATATGTATTTATTGGATGTATTTGGGGCGAAATGGGTACTTGAGGGGTGGCTGGACGAATTTAGAACCTAGGCCTAGGCTAGGCCTAAAAAATTTCGCATGATAGAAACAATGCCCCAATCTACAGTATTTATGGTTAGGACTGTCATTTAGCCATGTCTACATTATTATTTACAATGCATAATATTTAGGCCTAGGCTACTTGATGTAGCCTAGACAAAAAACATGTTTTCATAGCCTAACACTGGGAAAAAGTGCGGTAATTGTTTAGATTTTGGCCTTTTTTCTAGTTATTAAAAACTTATTCTATGGTGTATTATATGATACAGTATAATGCATAAAATTTAATTTGTGTACAATAAAACATGTTTTCATAGGCAAAAAATAGAAAAAGACGCAAATTTTGGCATGAGCACGGAACCGATTGCATTTTCCCCATAAGAACAGTGCCCCGATCTTGGCTGTTTCAATCCTAGCTCTATTTCTGCGGAACCGATTAGCAGCTAGGATGGGGGCTCCACTGTATTCTGTATTTTTGTTTTATAATCAAACTTCAAATCTTGTCTTCCCCATGCTTTATCAAGATTACTTTCAAACTCCCTTATTGATTCGGAATCGACTACATACTGGGGCAGTGCGTTCCACTCATTTACCACTCTATCACAAAATGAGTTCTTTGCCTTCTCAAGCCTATTTCTTTCTTTGTAAATTTTCTTTGAGTGTCCTCTCGTTCTTGTTCCCTCCCGCATCAAGAAGATACCTTCACACACATCCTCATCATACTTTCCTGACACTATCTTAAAAGTCTCTATCATATCCCCTCTCTTTCTCCTATATGCCAGTGTCGGAAGCCCCAGTGTCCTCAACCTCTGCTCATAGCCCGCGTTCTTCAACGTTGGTACTAGCTTGCTAGCTGTCCTCTGCACTTTCTCCACTGCTTCTATATCCTTTACCATATATGGAGCCCACACCTCATCATCATCATCATCTCCGATGCCTTGTTTCCCCCTGGGAAACCCCCACTAGAGGATGGCCATGACAGAAACGTCTCCAAGCTACTTTGTCAAGACATGCCTCCTTTGCCCGTGCCACAATGCCCCTTCCACTACGTGGAAGTTTTTCTTCAATATATTTTTCCACTTTCTTTTCCCATACCATAGGTGGTCTTCCACTACTAGCGGTTCCACTCACCTGACTCCCATATATCTTTCTTGGCATTCTGTCTTCATCCATTCTCTGAACATGGCCATACCACCTCAAAGTACTTCTCTTTATCCACTCAACCACACCACAATCAATGCCCAAAGCCTGCTCTTCCATTCCAAAGGACTCATACACTTCCCTATTACTTGGCCCATCTAGCCTATTCATGCCAGCTGCCATTCTGAAAAAGCTCATCTCCACAGCTCTCAGTTTGAAGAGGTCCTCGTCACTTGCCGTCCATGTCTCGCTTCCATACGAGAGTGTTGGGAGCAGCACACTGTTTCTCAGTGACTTTTTGACTTCCTGGCTAACCATTCTTCCTTTGAGAATACTATCAAGTTCTCCAATCACTTTTCTCCCTTGCATTTTTCTCTCTTTTATCTCACTCTCCATTTTACCATATTTGCATAGTACAGCTCCCAAATACTTGAAACTTTCAACCTCTTCTAGTACTGTACTTCATTTTTCAATTTTATTTTACAACTTTTCTTGTGTTCTTTCTTGATTCTATATTTTTCCTTAAAATCTATGGTTTCATGCATTCTTCTCTCAAACACCATTACCTTACATTTCCCTACATTGACCTTTAACTTTCTCTTTTCACATACCCTGTCAAAGTCAGTGACCACTCTCTGAAGTTCTTCAGCATTTTCCGCCAACAGGACTGCATCGTCCGCATATAGGCACATGTTAAAATCTTCCATGTTCTTCCCTCTGATTCCAGTCTAGCTCCCACACCCATTGATACAGCCCTACATTCCCTAATCACTCCATCCATGTATATATTGAACAACCAAGCTGACATGACACATCCCTGTCTTACACCTACATTGACCTCACAACTTTCACTTAACTTATCCCCTACCTTCACATTTGCCATTGCATTCCTATAAAAAGATTTTACTGCCATTAGCAACTTTCCTCCCACACCATATACTGTTAACACATCCCACAGGCCCTCCCAGTCTATTTTGTCGTAGGCTTTTTCCAAATCCATGAATGCTGCATAGAGTTTTCTGTTTTTGGCCAGATACTTCTCTACCAACAATCGCATTGAGGCTATTTGTTAGTAGTCTTGGCAAATCCAACGTCAAGGCTATTAACCTAATTGCAATGACGACTTGTCTATTTTGACTGCTATGTCGTCATTCCAACCGCGGTTAAAAAGAAAACGTCTAGAGTCTACTCCTTATCTTGCTCTAGCAGACGTTGTACATTAACCAAAACTACCACCGAAGGTGAAAAAAGCATAGAAGAGAAGAAAAAGGGGTTTACCTTAGTTACCGCTTAAGGCCCATCCCGTGTTCCGTCATGTGCAGATCCCTGTCGAACGTGCGCATGAGCGACCCTCTCTTGTCATCATTTTTTCACGCGCTCCATTGAATGAAGTCGCTTTTGTTGTGCTCCTTTAATTCACCATGTTTAGGTTTGTTTCGGCTTATCTGGCCTTCTTTTTTGTTAGACAGATGTTACGTGATCTAGGGCACACGTAAATGGGCTCCTAAGTGTGTATAATGGAGACGCGTGTGGAAATAGCCTACCGAAGGTACGGGGGCGCCTGGCGTTTCTCGTATATGTTTTTCATTCTTTCTCTTTTCATATTCTTTTTTCCTGTTAGTCTGGGCATAGTTTAGCTTTTAGCTTAATTTAGCCTAGCTCGTTTTCTCATTCAGGAATTGCTATGCCCCTATGATTTTTTTTTTTTTTTTTTTTCATAGCCTAGGTGTACCGTTGGTAAACAATCTGAGATTTCGTTGGTGGCGGTGCTGTTTGTAGAGTTTGTGTCGGCCGCATTATTAGCGTTATTCCCGAGTCCCCCCTTTCGAGTCCTTCACTGTGTCTCAAGGGCCTGGGCGACAGGTGGTTCGTGATACTCCAGGGGTACCCCACAGGGGCCCCTCCTTCACATCACAGGGTTTTTCGCCCCTGACACATTCTCTGCTCACGGCTAGGCCACCCTTTTTCTCACCAGTTTCATTTACTGGTTTTTGTTTTCTCTTCCTGTTTCACCTCCATCCTTTCATAGTCTTTTGCCCAATCCAGGGGTACCCCACGTGCCCCTGTTTGTGCGAAACCACCCTCCCTGCCACTTCTCCTCATGGGCTTTGCTCTATCTCTGTGGGTTGGGGGTTCCTGGGGGATGTGCCTCCTCTCCCCTGGTGTGTCTTCCTTGCTTCTCCCTTTACCGGTTGAGTCAGGATAAATTCAAGGAAGACACTGCTCAGCTTGATGGCCATCATTGCTTGGAGTTCATAAGGAGATGACGCATTTTTTGTGGCCTTTTTTGGTATTCCCTAGACGCTCCTCTCGCTTTTTTCGGCGCCGGACCATCTCGGCCGGTCCCGCAAATTTGCGGGAGCTCGATTTCGGTCCTCTGGGACGTTTCGGCTCCCCACAAATTTGCGGAGATCGTTGGGGGGTCCCGCAAAATTGCGGGAGGGTGGTGTCGGTACGGTTATGCCTCCATTGGCCCGCAAATTTGCGGTAATAGTTGGCTTTCACTATTGACTTTTTTTATGTCATCTTGTTGCCTGATACTATATTGGTGTATGCACTTTACTGGTGTTATAGGCCCTGCATGTAAGATGTTGAGTGGTGGTTAACACTTTCTCCATCTTTGCAGGTTCTGCTAGTGCTCTTCCGCCTCGGCCGCCCTCCTCACCTACCTCTGTGCTCCCAGTTTAGGGTGAGTACGGATACCTGTTTGCATGTGTGTTCCTGTTTCCCCATGCTCCTTCCCTGGTTCTTCTTGGACATTCTCTCTACTTACTTCTTCGACGTGCTGATTATGGTGTGTGTTCTTCTAGTGCAGGTAGGCTGCCTTGCTTTCGCCTTGGTTGTCGCTCCCCGTGCTTGGAGAGCCACAAGTCCTGCTTGCGCCACTCGCTCTGTGTGTCCTCTACGGCCTACCTCCCTGCTCTGTGTGGCACGTGTCTGGCCCTGGTGGATGTGCTGCACCATGGCCCTGGTTCCTCGGCAGCGGCTGTGGCCTCTGCTTCCCTTCCGTCGGTGTGGACGATGGTCTCCCGCCACATTAGGACTGTGGGCCACCGTTCCCCGGCCTTTGTTGCCGACCGGATCCGCGTCGCCCTGGGTATCCCTGACCCGACTGAAGGCCGTTCACCTGACCCTCTCCCTGCTCGGGCCCTCTCCCCTGGGTCCCACAGCCGGTCGTCCCATCGTCGGGTGGTTCCCCAGCTCCTTCCACGCTCTCGCTCGCCTCGTCGTCCATCCTCTACTGCCCCTCGTCGTCCTCCTGATCGCCTTGACGACGCCCATCGCCCTTGTCATGGTTCTCGCCCTGAGGCCGGGGATAGCGGCTCTGCCCCTGTGCGCCCTCCCCTGGCCTCTACGGATAGGGGCTCTACTCCCTTCCGCCCGCTTCCCCAGCCCAGACAAATTCCTCTTACGTTGTCCTCTCCGCGCGCGGTTGTTCATGCTGTAGCTGGCCCTCTGCTCCCTCCTCCTACACTGTCCAGGAGGGTCCGCCTGGATGCCGTTGCTTCTCCTACTTCACCTGCTTCAGTGCCTATTCTTCCTTCACGGTCTCGTCCCACGGTGGAGGTCCCTCCCTCCTCCGCCTCTGTGTCGGGCTGCCCTGTTATCTCAGCCCCGGGGATCCTTGCTCTGTTTCCCCCCGCGGCTCCTTCTGGCCTCCTTTCACCCGGCCAGCCTTCCCACTCCCGTCATCCTGCTCCTCCTCATTCTTCTCTTCCTGACCTTCACTTACCGTCTCGCCAGGGGGGTACCCTCTTCTTGCCTCGGTGGGGTTTCGCGAGGTTTCGGGGTCCCCTTTCTCAGGAGCTGACGTGTCGCTGGAAGAGGGGGATGGTGCTGTTTCCCCCTCGGCCGTTCGTGATCGGGGACGAGTCCCTCAACGGCGACACAACCGTCGTCGCTCGCCTTCCTTGGGCCGCGACGCTGCTGGTTCGTGTCGTGGGTCTCGCTCCCGCTCACGCTCGCCCCTGCGGGCCGACCAATCTTGGGGGGGGGTCGCCTCTCTCGGATCGATTGTCGGCTATGCAGGGCTGGGTTGTGTCACGCATCGACGGGCGCTTGGAGTCGATGCAAGACTCCCTCTTCTCGCGCTTCTTGGCGGTGACTCACCCTCAGCGCCTCACCCTACCTACCCCTGCTACGGTCCCCCTCCCTTCTGCAGGCCTACGCTCTGGTCAGACTTCAGCCGCCCTGACATCCTTCCGGCTGTTCAGTTCCTGGCTGTGTTGACGGGTCTGTCCTCCTATGGGACAGGTTTGTGCGACGCCGGTACGCCTGGCTTAGCCGTCATGCTCGGTTACCCTCTCCCATTGGAGGCCTGGTTTGCTGAGGCCTTCGACTTCACACACCGATCCGTCGACGGCTCTCCTTCAGTCCCACCCCGGAGTCATCACCCCCGTTCTTCTCTCACCCGGGTCAGCCCTCTGTCGCCAAGGTTTTTCCCTTGCGACAGAGGGTGACGGACTTATTGTCTTGTTTTTAGGTTCCCTCCAGACGTCTGTTCACCACCTGCGGCTTTTCGAGGCGTCTGCGCCAGGCGATCTTCGCGAGGGTTTGGACCGCGTTCAGCGGATCCACCTTCGGCTCGCGGTGTCTTTGGTTCCCGAGCTGAAGGCGGTTTTGTGCGCGGCAACTCGGCAACGCCCGACGGTACGTTCCTCGTTCTGCCGGCCGGCCCCCTTGGATATTCGTCAGGGTTTGTTGTACTCTGCGCTATATACGTCGTTTTTTTTTAAGCAGGATGCTTGGGAATGCTACGCTTCTCTGTCGGCGGCCCCTGCTTCCGACACGCGACGACGCGCTGTGTCGTTGCGGACCCTGCTTACGTCACGCACCGACGCGCTGTGTCGCGCGCGGGGTCTTCTCAGTCCCGTCCTTCTGCCGGTCCTCTTCGGGGTGCTGCTGAAAGTGCTGCCGCCTTGCACGGGCGCAGGACTGGGACGTTGCAGGCCAGTGCGTCGGTTCCGCCTCGCACTTCTGTTCTTGCCCCTTTCATCCCCGCCGTGTCGGGGCTGGCCGGCCTTCCACTTCCGGCCGCCCTTCGATGGGGTCAGCCCCGCGACGGCCTGGGGTTGGGGTGGCCCGCCCTTTTCGACGAGGTTGGGGGGGGGGGAGAGGAGGTCAACGTGGCGCTCATGCCCGCACGGCCCGTACCGGGGGTACCTCCACGTCAACACAATGTTTAGGTTCTCTGGGTCGGCCTCATTGTTCTCCTTCTCGCCTGGCCGACCGGGTCGCTCCCCTCCTCTCGGGTGCTCCCTCGGGTTGTTTTCGCCCTTGAGCCCCTCGGTGGCCGCGAGGGACGTTGGGGGCGGCGGGTTACGCGGAGGGGTCTCACCTGGAGGTGGACGTCCAGACCCCCACTCCGCTCTTGTCACCGACGCCGGCCCATCTCTTCAGAGGTGGCCCACGTGTTCACTTCCATGCCCGAGCTGGGTAGCGTCGAGGGAGTTGACCGCCGGTCACCCGGTTTTCCTCTCCCGTGTCTTTCTGGTACCGTCGACGAACTGCGACGCGATGCGACCGGTGGTGGATCTGTCGGCCCTCAACGGGCACATCGTGCACACACGGTTTCGGATGCTGCCGGTACCCCTGGTACGCCTGGCCCTGTGCCCTCTGTCATGGGTAGTGTCGCTGGCCCTCCAGGATGCGTCTTGGCTCGTTCCTCTCCATCCTCGCTTCCAGCGATTCTTGGCCGTTCGGACTTCCGATCGTGTGTTCCTGTTCGACGGCCTTCCCTTCGGTCTCCACATCGCGCCGCGGATCTTCTCCGCACTGGTGGGGCAGGCTCTGGGTCCTCTCCTCAGGAGCGGGCTCCAGATCCTGTTTTCCTTGGCCGATTGGTTGGTAGTTTCCGAAGCCCTAGGACTGTGCATTGGCGACGCCCTCACAGTCGTTCGCAACATCGCACGGTTAGGGTTCCCCTTCGATGTTCCCAAGTCACGCTTGACCCCGTCGCGTGTCGTGCCATGGGTCGGTCTCGCATGGGTTTTGTCCGGCGCTACGGTGACCCGGGGTCTGCCGGCCGCGGTGCATCTTCGGTGGAAGGTCTTCGCCGTGTTGCACTCGGTCTCCCTCCCGGGGTGGCTCTGGGACTCGTTCGTGGGTTCGCTGCATTGGGCCGCTCTGCCCCTTCCCTTAGGGAGCCTCTGGCTACGCCGCCTCCTCCTCATGGGCACCGCGGTGTTTCCGTTGCCCCTATGGATCGGCTCCTGCCGCTCCCGCGTACCGTTCGCAGACGCTTCGGTCGCTGGGTTGCTCGGGGCTCGCTCTCTGCGGCTGTGCCCTGGACCGCCCCCCCGCCGACGGTCTGGGTAGCCACAGATACGTCGAGCGAGGTTGGGTGAGGTTCCTGATCGAACCTGGGACGTCCACTTCCCGGCAGATGGGTGGGTCTCCCTCCACTTACCCGTCTATGCCCTCGGACTGTTGGTTCCTTTGTTCTTCCTGCGGGACCACGCGCTGGCCCTTCGGGGTAAGTCGGTGGCCTTTGGGTTGGACACTCAGACAAGCTGTCCACTGTTTCCTAATGCGGGGGTCCTCCAGGTCGTTGACTCTATTGGGGGTCTCGGTGGAGTTGTTCTTCCTCGCGGACCGACACCCCTTCTCCTTGCATGCCTCCTCCCTGCCCGGGCCTGCCACCCTGTGGGCGGCCGCCCTGTCGAGAGGGCAGGGCGTTCTTGTAGAATGGGCGATGAAACCGACTGTGTTCGCCGACCTCGCGGCTTCCTGAGGTGTTCCGGAGGTCGCCTTGTTCGCATCGGGGGTGCCGCGCCAGTTGCCTCTGGACCTCTCCCTCCGGCCTCGCGCTCCGGGGGGGGTCCGGACGCTTTCATGGTAGCCTGGTACAGGTGGCGGTCGATATACATCTTTCCGCCACCAGACGCGCTGTTGATGTGCCCAGTCCTCGCGAGGCTGCGGCTGTACCACGGCTGCGTCTGGCTCCTCGCGCCTCTGTGGCCGGCATGGGCTTGGTACGCCCGGTTGCCGCGGTGGTGCCCGAGTCCGGTCCCTCTACCTGTCTCCGGCTTCCACTTGGGCTAGGTTGGGGACCTGCGGACCTCGTTGGCCTTCGCATCGTGCTTGTTCATGAGGCACGGTGGCTCCCGGTCCCCGGCCGGGCCCTGACTGACTTCCTGCAGCGTTCCTGGCCGTCTTCTCCTTGGGGGACTTACGGGTCCCGCTGGAGGTCTTTTACTAGGTGGCTACAGGCCACTCGCTTGCCAGTTGGCTCTCCTTCCCTCGTCCTACGCTCCTTGTTTCACCTCTTCCGTACACGTCACTTTCAAGTCGACGCTATACGTACCCACTTGTCTGCCGTCCGGGGGGTCTTTGGGTCCGTTGCTGGGCTGGTCGTTCCGCCACAGGAGCTGGATTCCTTCCTGACGGCTGCCTTCCGGGATCGACCGCCTCCGCGCCAGGTCCCTCCGCAGTGAGATCTGGGGCGGGCTCTGGTCCTTCTGGCTTCACCCACGTATACAAGGGCCGCTACACCGGTTCCGTTGCTCGGGCGTCCACTCTTCCTTGTCGCTCTGGCCACTGGGGATCGGGTGTCTGCACTAGCGGCATTGTCACGGCCCCGGGACTGCGTGCGATTCTCCCCGTCCTTGCATGGCGTCTCGGTCGCCTCCTCCCCTCCTTTTGTTACCACGCATGGGAGGGAGGCCCCCGTTTTCCAGCCTTTCGCCGTCCAGGCTTTACGGCGTGGGCATCCTCGCCATGTGTTGTGCCCGGTGTCAGCCTTGCACTCCTCTGTTGCGTCTGTGGCGCCGCCTTCGGGTACTGCTGTGTGGGTGTCTCCTCGGACAGGTGGGAGGCTCTCGCAGGTGCAGATGGGCCGCCACGTTTGTCGGACCGTTCGTGCCCGTCACCCTGTTTGTAGGGGTTCTGCGCACGATGTCAGATCCTTTGCTGCCTCCTTCCGGTTCCTGCCACGTCTATCCTTACCTGCCATCGCCTCAGCGGTTTTGTGGTCTTCTATCAATTCCTTCATCTCCTCCTACCTCTCCGTGTCCAGTGTTCGACCCCCTCGGCCGGTGATTGCTCTCGGGGGTCGTGTTTCCTGGTGCTCTGGCGAAGATCCCTGGTCTTCCCCCCTTGTTCCTCGTTCTTTTCCTTTGTTTTATTTGACAAAGGGGGGGGGGGGTGTTACGGGTTTGCAACACTGGATTGCAAGTTTGGGATTATGTATTGTTCCAGTACATAAGTGTTTTTGCCACATTGAAAATTGTGTTTTCTTCTTGTGTTCAGTGTTTTTGTTAGTTTTTGAAGAAAAGGGATTTTGGGTACAGTACCTTTTTGGTTTCAGACAAGTCTATGTTTTTGCATTACTATGAATGACGGGCATGTGTTAAAACTGTTCTTTTTAGCTACTCCTCAATTTTTCACTCTTTTATTAAACTCTCTTGTTTAAATTGTGTCTTTGTCATTCATAATTTTGTTTTATGCATTGGTTTTTTTGGTAGGTTGGGCTTGGATGTCCTCCTCCTATTTGTTATGCAGCCTTGACGTTGGATTTGCCAAGACTACTAACAAATTGGGAGGTTTGACGTACCTCCCAACCTACCAAATAGGAAAACCTACTATTTGGTAGTAGTCTTGGAAAATCCAACGTACATAATACCCTCCCTCACGCCGGACCCCTGCCCATCCGCGTTCTTCTGCTGACGTGAGATGTGATGACAAGAGAGGGTCGCTCATGCGCACGTTCGACAGGGATCTGCACATGACGGAACACGGGATGGGCCTTAAGCGGTAACTAAGGTAAACCCCTTTTTCTTCTCTTCTATGCTTTTTTCACCTTCGGTGGTAGTTTTGGTTAATGTACAACGTCTCCTAGAGCAAGATAAGGAGTAGACTCTAGACGTTTTCTTTTTAACCGCGGTTGGAATGACGACATAGCAGTCAAAATAGACAAGTCGTCATTGCAATTAGGTTAATAGCCTTGACGTTGGATTTTCCAAGACTACTACCAAATAGTAGGTTTTCCTATTTGGTAGGTTGGGAGGTACGTCAAACCTCCCAATCTGGTCAACGCAGCCCCTGCCCTTTCTGAAACCTCCCTGTTCCTCACCTATTTTGTCATCCGTTATCTTCTGTAGCCTCTGTGTTACTACTCTTGCGTGTACCTTTCCAGGTATGCTAAGCATGCTAATTCCCCTATAATTCTTACACTCTTCTTTACTACCCTGGGCGAGTGCCCAACTCCGAAAGGAGTTGAAGTAGGGGAGTTATCCCCTCGCCAAAGGCGGCTTTCTAGGGCCTTTCCTAGCTGATGCTGAGAGGATTGGGTTCTAGTCATGTGGTGATGGGCTGGTCTATCAGAGTGAGAGCTGAGCGATCTCTGCCATACCCATAGCTTACTCTGACTGTTCCTTTTACTTATATATCTTCTAGATCTCAAGTGACGGCGTCTTTTCCGTGGATCGACCTCCCTACTGCCAACCTAAAAGTTGGCAGATTGGGAGCCAAAGCGTCACATTTTTCCCTTGCCCCTCAACTTTCCCTTCATAATTGCTGAGGGGCACAGGGCCTTGGGTGGGGCTTTGGTTTCTCGGGCGTTTCCGCGCCCTCCTCAGCTCCCTGCCTTAGAGTGGCTTCGGTCACCTGGGTTTTGTTAGTGGTAAGCAGGGAGGGTTTGTGGGGGCGCTCTATGGCCTTGGCCTTGCTCGGGACCTTGGGGCTGTTCGGCCAGGCAGCCTGGGGAACAACAACAACAACCCTTCCCTTTGTACAAGGGTACTATCACTGCTTTCCTCCAGTCCTCTGGTACACTTTCCTTTTCCCATGCTAATTTACATAACCTGTGCATTATGTCAACAGCTTCTTCTCCATATCTCAGCATTTCACCTGGGATGTTATCTACTCCAGCAGCTTTGCCCATTTAAGTCTATTGATTGCTTCTTTTACTTCTTCTCTGCTTATCTGGCTTTCAACTACCCTGTTTATTCTACCTCTCTCCATTCCTATGGATGAGATCTTTGCCTTCCCCCTACTCTTTACAGCTAAGCTACTAAAATGATCTTTCCATACTTTCACCACACCATCACCCTCTACCACTTCCCCATTCATGTCCCTCATCCTCCCACCTGAGACACTCTCAGTCTTCTTCCCTCTGGCTTCTTTCACAGCTCTGTTGTTGTTGTTGTTCCCCAAGCTGCCTGGCCGAACAGCCCCAAGGCCCTGAGCAAGGCCAAGGCCATAACCGAGCGCCCCCACAGAACCCTCCCCGCCGACCACAATAAAGCCTGGGTGACCGAAGCCACTCCATGGCGGGGAGCTGAGGAGGGTGCGGAAATGCCCGGGAAACCAAAGCCCCACCCAGGGCCCTGTGTCCCTCAGCAATTATGAAGAGAAAGTTGAGGGGCAAGGGAAAATTGTGACGCTTTGGCTTCCAATCTTGGTAGATTGGGAGGTCAATCCACGTTAGAGACGCCGTCACTTGAGATCTAGAAAATATATAAGTAAAAGGAACAGTCAGAGTAAGCTATGGGTATGGCAGAGATTGCTCAGTTCTCACTCTAATAGACCAGCCCATCACCACATGACTAGAACCCAATCCTCTCAGCATCAGCTAGGAAAGGCCCTAGAAAGCCGCCTTTGGCGGGGGGATAGCTCCCCTATTTCAACCCTTTTCGGGGTTGGGCACCCGCCGTCACAGCTCTGTAGTATGCTTTCCTGTCATTCAGAAACTGTTCACTAATCTTTCTCCCATATGCCTCATCTGTCTTCCTTTTAGCGTCTTGTATCGCCCTCTTCACTCTTTGTTTCAAATGTTTATATTCTTCTTTCCTCGCATCTCTAGTTTCTCTAGGTATATTCTTTTGCAGCATACTCTTTCTGAACTCTTTTTTGTTTCTATTTTTTCACTATTTCTTCTATCTCTTTACTAAACCATGCGTTACCTTTCTTCTTCCACATTTTAAAGGTTTTCTTCCCACATACTTTCTCAGCTGCTTTAATCATAGAGTCTCTTGTACCTTTCCATACTTTGTCTACAGTATTTCCCAGATCTATCATAACATCCATGTCCTTTATAGTCTCTTTCAGGATGTCCTTGTATTTTGTTGCATTACATTCTTCATATAATTTTCTCACATTTATTCTCTCTACTGTCAGTTTTCTCTACCCACACCTGGTTCGCATATTCCAGGTGCGGCCTAACCAGCGCTGTATAGAGATTCCTGAAGATTTCTTAGTCAAGTGACACAAATGTCCTCCTTATCAGCCCTACAACTCTATTGGCTTTGTTTATCTTTTCCGCTAAATGTTCTGAGAAATTTAACTTATTGTCTATCACTACTCTTATATCCTTTTCTGCATTCACTTCCTCCATCGCTTCATACATACTGTATCCTACCTTGTCTATCTTGCTTGTCCCAATCCGCATGTACTTACATTTTTTTGGATGAAAAGGCATTAACCAATGCTCAGACCATCCCTTCATGCCCTCCACATCTCCTTGAAGCAAACCCACATCTTCCTTACTCCTCACTCTTCTATACAGTTTAGTATCATCCGCATACAGGTATACCTCACTTCCATTAGTTATAACTTCAGGTAAGTCGTTGATAAATATAACAAACAGTAGTGGTCCCAACACAGATCCCTGAGGAACCCCACTTGTAATTTCCCTCCACCCCGAGCCTATTCCATTCACCAGCACCCTCTGTCTCCGATCTTTCAGGAAGGCTTCTATCCATTTCACACAATTCTCCCCTATATTATAGCTTCTAACTTTCTCTATTAACCTTTTATGTGGGACCTTATCGAAGGCATTCATAAAATCACAATATACCACGTCTATTACATCACCATCCTTTAGAATTTGCATCCAATCATCTACCACCTTAATTAGCTGTAGTACCGTCGACCTCCCCGGCAAGAATTCGAACTGTCTCCCACTGAAAAGTTGGTTTGATTTCATATGCTCCATTATTCCTTCTCTAATTACCATTTCCATTAGTTTACACACAACACTTGTCAAACTGACTGGTCTATAATTTCCTGGGTCATTTCTCTTTCCCTTCTTAAATATAGCTGTTATGTTCGCCTCTCTCCAGTCCATCGGGATTTGTCCTGTATTAAACGATACCTCAAATAACATTTTCAATGGCTCTACTAACATCTCACCTCCTTCCTTTATGATTCTTGGGTGTATCCCATCTGGTCCCGGGGACTTACTTCTGTTCATTTTTTCTATAGCCCTTCTTATTCTAGCATGGGAAAACTCTATTAGTTCTAGTGCAGGTGCCTGTTTGATGGGAATATTTGGCACTGCATCATCCGACTCTACTGTTAGTACCCCCCCAAAGTATTTCCCCAGCACCTCTGCTTTTTCCTTATCCGTCTCCGCTCTACTCCCATCATCCAACCCCCCTACCAGCTCTGGGATCCCTACTCTTCTTGTTAACTTTTCCTGAATGTACTTCCAGAATATTTTTGGATTATCCTTCATGTTTCTTGCAATCTCTCTCTCCCTTTCCTTTACCCCCCTCCTTGTCTCCCACCTTATTTTATTGTTTATCTGTCTACGTTCCAAATCCACTACTTTAGCTTCTATACTAGACCCCCTGTTCTTTTTTAACACTTTTAATCTATCCCACAATCGTTTCTTTCTTCTTATCAAAATCCACAGCTTTCTTTTCATTGGTAATTCTGGGTTCGTTCTTTTCCTCAATTTTGTTTTATCCTTATATTCCCTTACTGGTACACATTTGGATATAACATCCTCCAGTTTGACTCTAAACTGCCTCCACATTCCTTCAGCGTCTTCACCGTTCAAGTATTCCCCCCAGTCAATGTCCAGACACCTTCTCAGCAGCTCATAATCTGCTCTGTCATACATGTATATTTTTCTATTGCTTCTATCATCCCTCTCTGTTTTAATATTGCAACTAAAACTTATACAGGCATGGTCACTACGACCTATAGGGCTATCCACATTGACATGTTCCACTATATCCTCCTCATTGCTAAAAATTAAATCAAGTACACTCCCCTGCTTCCCATCTCTATATCTTGTCATCTCTGTAATATGTTGCGTTAAAAAACAATCTCTTACGTTCTCTATAAACTTGTTTTCCAGGCTACACTGTCCCGCTGGAGTAGCACAATTTGCCCAGTTGATCCTTGGCAAATTGAAATATCCAATAAAAATCTTATATTTGTTCTCTCTATTATCTATTTCCTCCATTGCTTTCAGTAGGTTATCATCCTCTTCCCTACTATTATTTGGGCTTCTATATATAGAGGCAATTAGAATTGACCCTCTTGTACATTTTACTTCAATACACAAATACTCACAATACTGCTGTCTCATATCCACCTCATTTACCTTGAGCTCTTTTCTTACATAAATAAACAGTCCTCTTCCAACCTCTGCTCTAATAGCATTCCTCTCGTACAACTCAAAACCCTCCAAACTATACTCCACCAGTTCCCTTTCAATTCTAGCATTTTTTGGTCTTACTTCTTGTAAGGCTATGACATCAGGTTTTTCCTCTTCATCCTGTAACCTACATATCAGTTCTCTTTTCTTGTCCTGGGTAAACACATCAACATTACTAAACATAATCCTTAATCTTTCTACCATTCCTTCAGCAGCTACATCATCCCGCTCCTCCTGTCCGTGCCCTACTCCCCCCTCACACTACTGGTACTGGGTCTGCAGCTTCTTCTGTCTCTCCCCGAGACGCTTCCACCCTGCTCTCCACCTCTGCCACAACTTCTGTCACATTCTCTTCCCTCCCAGCTCTCCTTCTCCCTTCTATTCGTATAAACCACTTTCTCAATTTCCCGTCCCTCACTTTCCAGAAAAACTTCTTCGTATCCTCCTCACCCAACTTTCCATTTTCCTCATCAGCCTTTCCCTGTAGTTCCTTTATTTGTTTTCTTTGTTCTATGCTCAAATCCTTCTTTAATCTTATATGTTTCAGTTCTTCATTTGTGTTTAGTCTCCAACTAAAATTTGTCACTGTCTCTACCACTGCCCTGGTTTTAAACTGTACCCTTATAGGTCTCATCTCCCCCCTTCTATATCTACCTATCCTACTGACTTCCTCCACCTGCCCATCCCATCCACATCCATCTACATCAACAGCTTTCATGACCTCCTTCACTTTCTCCATATCTCTCACTTTTCTCACTCCATTATCATTCATATGAGCCTCTATATCTCCATGCATGATTATACCTCTATCCCTGTCCATGGCCTCCCTCACAACACTCTCCTTGTTCTTCATGACACCTACGACTGCACTCTCAACACTTTTTTTTTACTTATTCATTTCCTCCTTTTGTTCCTTCACAATTTCCTCCAAATCCTTAACTTTCTGTTCACCTACCACCGTCCATGCAGTTGACTCCTTCACTTCCTTGAATCGTCCTTCGTATTCCATCAGCTGCTCCTTTAATGCCACATTCTCTGCTCCCAATTCCTCTACCCTTTTTAATACCATCTCTAGGTTCGTATTAGCTTCCGAGATAGGCCCACATTCGCTTCCTTCACTAAGGCTTAGCCTAAGCCTATTCCCCCCCCCCCCCCCCCCGACACACCACCTAGTTCGCACAATACCGTGATTTTCTCACCAATGTCCCCCTTCCATTTCTCCGTTTCACTCTTCCACTTTTCCAGATCCTTCACAACATTAATAATCTCTTCGACCTTCCTATCTGTACTCCTAAACCCACGAAATCGCTCTAACCTTTCTTCCGACTCCGAGATTCCCGCCGTTCCATCCGCCATGTTTGTTTACAATCACTACACTCCAGCTGACCCTGGTTAAACTACTCGTTTTACAATAGGTGGCGTTCTGAGAGTGAGGGTCTGAGTCTGGAGGGTGAGACGGTGAAGCACTTGAGCAAAGCAACCAGCCGCTTCATAGATGGAGCTGTTTCGAGCCATGATAGATGCTTCGCATGTCTCACTCCCCAGACTGGAACAATACATACATACAATTTTAAGACCGAGTGCTCCACACATCAGTGCAGTTTCAGTCTCTTGTCTGGAACAAGACCTCACGGGCTTCACCGTGTTGAGCGGTGGAATATACAGGCTCTCAGCCTATGCCCGAGAGGGAGTAGTTGGAATATAGAAAAAAAAAAAAAAAAAAAAAAAAAAAAATATATATATATATATATACAGTAGGGTCTCACATAAAACGAGTTTATGGTCGATAAACGAGGGCGTTTTATGCGATTTTGTTTTATGTGAACACAGCATTTTGGTGGCGCAATATCGTCAATGTTCACTGTAAGCGAAAATTTTTGTACAAAGCGAACGATATTTTGTACGTTTTGTACGATATTTCGGTGCTCTATATGAAAACTCCTCGGATTTGCCCCACTCTGGCGGCGGACTCGTTTTATGTGATCACATTCGTTCTGATCGAAAATTAAATATTAATATTTTAGGTCGGTCGTTTTAATCGAGACTCGTTTTATGCGAACACGTTTTATGCGGGACCCTACTGTATATATATATATATATATATATACCGTATATATATAACTCACCCCTCCACCACACCAATTTTTCCCCCTAGCACTTCACCAGTCCTTCCTCTCCTCGCTCGCTCAGTATGTTCTGGATATTCCGTTATATTTAATCTTGCACATGATAATATGTCGGAGCTCAAAAACTACGTCCACCTCCCACCACCGCCTGACCGCTTCTTAATGGTGCTTGTGAGAGGCTCAATGCTGTGTTGGGTAGAATGGTTAGCAAGATTTTAGCGGATTGTCCTGGCTGTAGTCTGGATGTTGCTCTGGCTTGGGCTGTGGCTGCCAGGAATGCACTGTCAACCTTCTCAGGTTTTTCGCCTAACCAGTTGGTGTTTGGCCAGAACCCTGGGATTCCTGGAGCCTTTTATGATAACCTGCCAGCGCTAGACAGCGAGGCCACACCTGCTGGTATAGTAAAGGATAACCTGACTGCCCTTCACGCAGCAAGAAGAGAATTTACCATAGCGGAATCTAGTGAAAGGCTGACTAGAGCACTTCGTCATAATGTGCGGGAAAGCGACCCTGGAGACCTACACTACGGAGATGATGTTTACTATAAGCGTCTAGACAGTAATAAGTGGCGCGGACCTGGTACAATAATAGGGAGAGACGGGAAGCAGTTTTTGGTGAAGCCGGTGGAATGTGTGTTAGGGTACACACATGTCGAATTGCCATGGCACCTACCAGTGTTGATACTGCTGCAGTGTCAAATGATGAGGATGTGCCTCATTCATCTCCCAATACTCTGGACATACCTAGTGAACGTGGTAATGTGGTGCCTAGATTCATAGATTCAGACCTAGACTCGGATGATGACGAACATACTGGTAACATTGTTGATGTTGTGGGTGGTGGGGGTCAGGTTGCTGTGGAGGTCCCCCCCGGTGACATAAGTCAGACAGATACCGGTGCAATTGCCTCTGGTGTGTCTGAACGTAATGTAGTGAAAGTTAAAGTAGGTCAAAGGATCAAGGGTATTGATAAAGCGAGTGGTGAGTGGATATCAGGCAAAATTGTTAGTCGTGCTGGGAAGATGACTGGTAGATACCCCAACTGCTACAACATTAAGAGTGACAAAGATGGTAACATTAATTGGATGGATCTGGACAGAGATCTTACGTCGTGGAAAACTGTGGACGAGGCGACAGAAATGCTTGTGTTTTTTAATACGGATGAAGTGGTGTGTGCTAAGGAAAGAGAAATTGAGAATTGGAGGAACAATGAGGTGTATGACGAGGTGGATGATATGGGTCAACGAGCCATATCTGTACGTTGGGTGGTCACAGAAAAGCTGAAGGATGGGAAGGCTATTGTGAAGGCACGTTTGGTGGCCAGGGGCTTTGAAGAGGACACTGTAGAGCTGCAGAAGAATTCTCCCACTTGCTCAAAGGAGGCTGTCCGTTTGGCGATAGCCCTCGCCTCAGCTAATGGTTGGTTGTGCCACACCATGGATATACAAGCTGCGTACCTACAAGGGAACAATATAGAGCGTGAAGTGTACCTGCGACCTCCTCCCGAGTTCGACAATGGTTTATTGTGGCATCTGCGGAAGACGGTGTATGGTTTGTGTGATGCGGCCAGGCAATGGAACATGAGGGTGAAGGACCAGCTGATATGTCTAGGTGCCAAAATCTCGTCCCTGGACCCTGCATTATTTTCGTGGAGTCGAAGTGGTGGAACAGAGGATATCATTTGCATATATGTGGATGACTTCTTGTGGGCTGGTACTGTGAATTTTGAGCAGCAAGTCATAAACCAGTTGTGCAGGACCTTCCAGGTCAGGACTTCAGATTCCAAGTGCTGTAAGTATGTGGGGCTCAACGTAGTTACCACAGAGGATGGCAGTATCACAATCGACCAGTTTCAGTATGGAGCATCATTGACTCCGGTTACACTTAGCAAGCGTCGAGCATTAGAGAAGACTAGTGATTTGTCAGACCAGGAGAGAACGAAATATCGTGCGTTGATCGGGCAACTGAGTTGGATGGCTACTCACACTCGCCCAGATATAGCGTTCGATGTGTGCGAACTGAGTGTTTCACTTCCAAAGGCTACGGTGTCTGACATATTAAGACTAAATAAGGTGATTGGGCGTGTGAAATCGGATAATGTACGATTATTTATTCCGAAGATTGGACCTTTAGATGAGTACCACATTGAGTGCTATGCTGACGCATCATTCGCCAACCTGCAGGGCCATGGGTCTCAAGGAGGCTTTATCATCTTTCTGTGCGACACTGATAATGTGAGAGGCCCTATTTACTGGCAATCAAGGAAGGTTCGACGGGTGGTCAAGTCAACTCGTGCTGCGGAGACCCTGGCGCTTTTGGATGGTGCTAGTACTGCTGTGTATGTGGCGAGTATTCTGCAGGAGATCTCCGGATGTGGGAGTATCCCTATCAAGTGTTTTGTAGACAACAGTAGCCTAGTGGAAGCCCTATACTCCTATAAATTGGTGGACGACAAGCGTCTGCGAATTGATATATCAGTGCTTAGAGATATGTTGGAAAAAGGGGAATTAAAGGAGGTAACATGGGCGCGTCGACGGAGCGGCTGCGGGAGCCAGTCAGTCGGGATTAGGTGTTGCCTGTAAGCAGCAACATGTTAGAAATGTAAATATGTACATTGGCGAACTTACAAATGTACATAGTTATATGTACTGAAGGGGACCCACAAAGAAAAAAAAAAGAAAATAGCGAGTGTGTTAATATATTAGCACAGTCACGCCAAAGTGGCGCTGGTTGACTGGCTCGACCTGCACTAAGCTCGTCCGCCTCGAGCCAATGGCAGGCCGCCGAGTCGTAGGCTGGCTGATGACATCATCGGCTGGATGGACGTTGGATGGCTGTTCTATGCGGACGACCGGCAGTTGTCTCCGGGATTTCAGTAAGTGCGGTTGCTTCCGTGTATCCATTAACACGTTCCATTAGTTTGACGATATTAAGACTTTTGTTCCATTTCTTTGCCAATATAAAGATCCGTTTGTGCCATTTAGGTGTAAATTTTTTCCTGGCGAGCGATAGCGAGCCTGTAAGTCTAGGAGGAATAGACCTTTGGCCGGGAACTTTTTCTAGTGAAAAAATTAAAGAATAATCTTGAAGGGGGGTCTAGGGGATATTTTTTTAAGCTTGACGGAAGTCTACTCTGTCTTGTCTCCCCCCCCCCCCCAAAAAAAAAATGAAAAGTGGGGATTGGGCCTGAGTATATAGATAGATAGATAGGAAGTCTGACAATGCTAATGAAGGGATTAAGGATATGTAATATTCTTAACATCTTTCTTAACACCAATAACCTCCCAAAATTAAATTGGTGAAAGCATGTGATCCTCCCGGGATTCGAACCTAGGACACCACATATAGAATTTAAACGCTGTAACCATTACACCACCAAGACAGTTAAAGGTACGTACAGTACACGACTACGATTAATATCCATTTATGGAACTGGATATCAATCTAATCATGTAATTATACCCGACAGCACTATGAGTACCCTAATGTTTATGTGAGAAAGGGAAGAACAAGGAATATACAAGGGAAGAACAAGGAATAAACAAGGGAAGAACAAGGAATAAACAAGGAATAAACAAGGGATAATCAAGGAATAAACCCTAGAACTAACGTACCAAGGTAGAGTTCTCCTCCCTGACAGACGACTGTAGCGGCATGTTGAACAGTGAGAAGTGTTGAGGGTCCCTGATGATGGTCATGTGGAAGCGAGCCTTGAGGTGAGGCTCATCAAAACAAGGGAAGGCTTTGCGGGCGGAGGTCGGCTCAAAGTGGGTCGTGGCTAAGTACCTGCAGAGAAACAGTACAGTACAGTTATAATGTAAAACTTACAAAATAAACAAACCAAAACTTAGACGAACACCGTAAAAAGACAAAAAACTTATCAAAATCGCTATGTGGAAACAACGCTTTAGCAAAATAATATTACAGTACAAATAAAAGAACACAATCCACCACATAGCACATAGGTTGTACAGTAGTAACTGCCTCCAGACATGCCTCCACTGACCCACTCCACAGTGTCATAACCTTTACCACTAAGTGGATTATGACCCTTAGCACTGAAGGATCAGACCCAGAGCAGTCCTTCACCCAGACAATGGTCCCCTCCCCCCACCCCCTCCCCCCCCCCCCATGGTGGCCCTGGCTGGAACCATACCAAACACAGGAATGTTCTGAAGATAGGAACCACGGGGCCCACTGCTACAGAAGCTGATTGTACCACCAAAGTGGTGGGCGGTGGGGTCGCCACATCCCTACACCAGAATAAGAAATTGCAAAGAATTAAGTTAGTGTAGCACTTGTGGTTTTATCTAAGAAAACAAGAGTGTGTGTATCTTAAGATCAAGCTAGAATTGCTCTCTGTGTAACTGAGGCACAGAATATAACAGCAAAGGAGGCCAGGTGGTGAAACAGTATGTCTAGCAATCCTTAACCCTTGTCTAGCGGGGTGTTTTGGGCTATTTTGGGCATATTCAGGCCCTCCTGAATGATCAATCAAGTATCTGCATGAAAAGAAATGTATTCAGCAAAAAACTAGGTGCTAAAAGCTTCAAAATGAGACCAGAACGAGCTACGTAGCACTCGTGGTTCTCATGCAGTGGTGCCACCAACATGGGAGTTTAGCGTATAGCGGTATATTTTTCCCAGCTATGCTCACTACCGGCTACACTGCCGGCCTCTCGAGAACACAGGGAGCGTGATTCAGTGGGTGGCGGTAAGCCCTGGGTGTCGGACGTGTGGCCTGCTGCGCTCCCGGCCATTTGCACTCGATTTTAACCCTTTAAAAGTCTTAATAATGCTCCTAACTTGCTGCAAATTGGTGCACGACTTAAGTCGAGCGCCGCTCTTTAAGGCTTAAACTCCACCTAAGGCTCTCCCCGGGTGTACTGCCCTCAACGACTGGTGCCTACAACCTCCTCCCACAAACATGCACAACAACACAAAAAGGTGGCTGGCCAACTTCCTAGCAGGCAGATGTGCACACGTATCTTTTGCCGGTCAGTCATCTAAAATCAGAAACTTTCCAAACAGGGTCCCACAAGGATCCGTCCTATCGCCCGCACTCTTCAATCTGTACATGACGATATAACTACACCCAATACGCCCCAAATAAACTTAGCCTCCTATGCAGATGACATAACACTCACATGCACACACCATGACCGAAAAAGAGCAACAGATCTCCTTCAACCCTATCTCAACAAACTACATGGCTGGTGCACTACAAACAGAATTGTTTTGTGGAGAAGTATCTGGAGAAGAAACAAAAGGTGTATGTTGCCTTTATGGACTTGGAGAAGGCCTATGACAGAGTGGATAGAGAAGGTTTGTGGAAAGTACTAAGAATATACGGAGTAGAGGGCAAGTTGCTGAAAGCAGTGAAGCGCATGTATTAGGGTGCAAAGGCAGCAGTACGTGTGGAGAGTGAGCAGAGCGAGTTCTTTGACCTGAATGTTGGTTTGAAACAGGGGTGTGTGATGTCCCCGTGGTTGTTTACTGTATATATGGATGGAGTCATGAAAGAAATACTATCAAGAGCAGTGGATGTTGGTGTATCGCTGAAAAGGGAGGGAATTGAGTGGAAGCTACCTATACTGCTGTTTGCGGATGATACAGTTCTGATGAGTGATAATGAATGGGAGTTGCAGGGTCTGGTAAATGAGTTTGGAACAGTGTGCGAAAAACGGAATTTGAAGGTAAATACGGGGAAGAGCAAGGTTATGGTCTTCGAAAGGGGTGAAGTCACAGAGTGTGAGGTGAAGCTGAACGGTCAGGCTATGGAGATCGTCAACTCTTTTAAGTATCTGGGCAGTGTGTTGAGTAAAGATGGGACTATGGATGAAGAAGTGCGGGAGAGGGTACAATAGGGGAAGAGGGTTGTAGGAACGCTAAAAGTAGTAACAAGAAATAGGGTGGTCAGTATGGAAGTGAAGAAGTCCTTGCATGACAGTGTGGTAATCCCGACACTGACTTACGGAAGCGAAGTATGGACGTTGGTTGAGAGACTCAGACCAAGAGTGAGAGCAGTGGAAATGAATTACTTAAGGAGTGCGTGCGGAGTTACATGGAGGGATAGACAGACTAATGAGGAAGTAAGAAGGAGGTGTGGTGTGGAGCTAGATGTGCTGGAAAGTGTGAAAAGGAACAACTTGAGATGGTTCGGCCATATGGAACGTATGGAAAGCGAGAGAATGACTAAGAGGGTGTACGAGAGCGAGGTGGAGGGACAGAGAGGGAGAGGTAGACTGAATATGAGGTGGAAGGATGGAGTGAGGAAGTACATGAACGAGGGCAGTGCTGGTTGGGGGGAAGGGCGTCGACTAACTGGGGACAGAGGTGCATGGGGGCGGTTCGTTCGTGGCCACCCCTTCGGGGATCACGGCGTCAGGCAATAGACTACAAACAGACTTAATCGAGCCCCAGCCAAATCCACCGCAACCCTGCTCACAAGCTGGAAGGGAGAACACGAATACATCCCTCAACTCACCATAAACAACACACCCCTAACACATACACACACACCCAAAATCCTAGGAGTAACATATGATACTCATATGACATTCAAACAGCACACCACAAACATTAAAAAGACACTGACACCCAGACTTAACGCCCTCAGGTCACTTGCTCACACAAAATTTGGACACAACAAAGAAACTACCACCACAGTATATAAACAATACATAAGATCAGTGATGGAATACGCAAGCCCAGCCTGGGCTTCTAAGCTAGCTGAAACACATCATAAGACCTTACAGACTATTCAAAACAAAGCCCTGAAGATCATTACAGGCTGCACAGCTACTGCACCCACAGATCACCTACATCAAGAAACCAAAATCCTCAAAGTCAAAGACCATCTGGACATCTGGACATGAGAGGCACTCAATTCCTGGCAGCAGCCTCCACGAACCAAGACCACCCACTAAACTACATGGCAACACACCCACAGACACCAAGAAATATCAAAACAACACCCAGCACACGGTATCACACACAATTATTACCTTACCTTATGATACCTTATGATGTGTTCGCCACTCTTCTAGCGGCACCAAGGAGCGCGACGCCCCTCGTTTTGGGTGGTGATTTGGTGCAGTAGACTGTTTGAAGCGACAGCTCGCTCCCTTGCGAGGATGGGCTCGTCCGGCACCTTTTGCAGTTCGACATCCAGGGCTCTCTTGAAGCTGTCTAACGAGACGTCCCTCATGTCTCTTACTCGCCGTGGGAGTTTGTTGAAGAGAAGTGGGCCTCTGTGTGATAACCAGCCCTCTCGCAGAGAGCCCATAGCACCCCTGTTATTCATCCGGGGGATTTCGCATTCCCAGCCTCTCCTATCACTGAATTTCATGACTATCGGAGTATGTAGGTTTGGTACTAAACCCTCTGCGATTTTCCACGTGTATATTATTAGGTAACGTTCTCTTCTACGTTCCAGTGAGTACAGATTCAGTGCTCTTAAACGCCCCCAATAGTGTAGCTGTTTTATCGAACTTATATGCGAAGTGAAATTTCTTTGTACACTCTCTACGTCATTTATTTCACCTGCTTTGTATGGGGATGTTAATACGCTACAATATTCAAGCCGCGGTAGCACTAGAGATTTGAAGAGCGTTATCATAGGTACTTCACCGCGTGTTTTAAAAGTACGCAGAATCCAACCCGTTAGACGTTTTGCAGCCGCCACTTTGACCTGGTTATGTACTTTGAAAACCATATTTTCTGACATTAATACCCCAAGGTCTTTCACACTGTCTTTCCGTTCTATTATGTGGTTAGATTCTGTTAAGTAATTTGTAATTTCTTTAACACCATTATTATCTCTGTACCGTATTAATTGGAATTTTTCCTCATTGAATTGCATGTTGTTTTCCCTGGTCCACTGGAACACTACATTCATGTCTTCCTGCAGTCGGCCCGTGTCTTCTTGTGTGTTTACTATCTTGCTTAATTTTGTGTCATCAGCAAAGGACGACACCGTACTGTGTCTGGTGTTGGTATCTATGTCGCAAATTAGTATGAGGAACAGAAGGGGCGCTAGCACTGTTCCTTGGGGCACTGAGCTTTTGACATCCGAAGGCTCAGATGTGACTTGGTTTACTGCTACTGATTGTTTTCGGTTTACGAGGAAATTGTATATCCACCGTCCGATTTTCCCAGTTATACCTTTTGCTTTCAGTTTGTGGGCTATTATACCATGGTCACATTTATCAAATGCCTTAGCAAAATCGGTGTAAATGACATCCACGTTTTTCTTTTCTTCTAGCGCTTTAAGAATTTTGTCATAGTGTTCCAAAAGTTGTGAGAGACATGATCTTCCCGCTCTGAACCCATGTTGACCGGTGTTGTGTAGTTCATTTGTCTCCATGAATGTTGAAATTTTTCTTCGCAGGACTCGTTCGAAAACTTTAATGATGTGAGAGGTTAGAGCTACCGGGCGGTAGTTTTTTGGTAGTGCTTTACTCCCTCCTTTATGCAGTGGGGCAATTATTGCGTTTTTCAAGCTATCTGGTATGTCACCAGTGTCTAGACTCATTCTCCACATTATAGCCAGGGGTTTTGAGAGGTTTTCCTTACATTTCTTCATTAGGATCGAATTCCATGAGTCCGGGCCTGGTGCCGAGTGGGATGGCATGTTGGAAATGGCCTCTTCTATGTCTTTTGGACCGAAATCAATATCCAGCATCTGAGGGGTTTCCGTGGGGGAGGTTTCCATGAAAAATATATTTTGGTCTCTGATGACTTTTGTTTCATCAGGCTCACTGAATGCCATTTCATACTGCCTGCTTAAGAGTTCGCTCATTTCCTTTTTGTCCTCCGTGAAAGAGCCGTCCCCTTTGCTCAGTGGGCCAATGTTTGATGTTGTTTTAGCCTTTTGTTTGGTGTATGAAAAGAAGTATTTGGAATTTTCCTTTATACCTTCCCCCCTGGGGGTTAGGGAATAGAATATGCCCCACGTGCCTTCTGCGTGTCGTAAGAGGCGACTAAAGAGGTTGGGTCGGTGGGCTTGCGACCCCCACCCGGAAAAAATATCTAAGCAAAGAAAAACGAACGAACAGCCTCGGATGCGGACGGAACCAACGTTGACGAACCACGACCGACTAAGGACATGCCTTCGGACATTCTGAGAATGGCTACGTGGAATGTTAGTGGCATGAATGATGGCACAAAAGAGAGAGAGGTTCTGGAAGTGTTAGTGAATGCCAGGCTGGATGTATGTGGAATGACAGAGACCAAATGGAAAGGTTCAGATGTGAGAGAGTGGGAGTGTGGAATGGGTGTGTGTGCTGGAGTGAGTGAAGGAACAGCGAGAGAAGGTGCATGTTTGTTTGTAAGTAGCAAATGGAAGGAATGTGTAAGAGAGTATGGGTCTGTGGGTTCAAGGATTGTGTGGGTGAGAATGAAAGTAGGAATACAAACGTGGGTGATTGTATGCGTGTATGCCCCAACAGAGGATATACTTGAAAGAAAGAAAGAGGAGTTCTGGATGAATGTGGAGGCGTGCCTGGAGAAGTTTGACAAGAACGAAAGAATATTTCTGATTGGGGATATGAATGGTAAGGTGGGTGATAGGAAAGTTGAGGGAGTGGTGGGAGGGTGGGGGGTACCATCAGAGGTGAATGGGAATGGTAGTGCACTTGTGGACGTATGTGTGGGGAGGAGGCTGTGGATAGCCAACACCTTCTTCCGACACAGAATGATCCACAGGTACACGTGGAAACGGATGTTGACGATGAAGGATAAGACAGTGGTGGAACGAAAGTCATTGATTGATTATGTATGTGTGGATGAACGAATGAAGAAATCTGTGATGGATGCTAGAGTGTATAGGGGTATTGGAGGGGGTCTGTCTGATCATTATGTAGTGGTAGATAAGGTTAGGATACAAAAGAAGTGGGTGAGGAGAGCGGGAGGGAGGCGAGAGGAGGGTGGAATGGTGAGGAGGGTGGAGAGGTTGCAGGAGGAGGAAGTCAGGGAGGAGTACAGGAGAGCAGTGGAAAGACGACTAGGTGGGTTCGACCTGGAAGTTATGGAGGAAGTGGAGGAGATGAGCAAGGTGTTTAAGGATGAGATCTGTGCAGCATGTGAGGAGGTGTGTGGAGTGAGGAGAAGAGGGAGGGGAGTGAAAGGTACAGCATGGTGGACAGAAGAGGTAAGAATAGCTGTGGAAGAAAAGAAGAAAGCATATAGAGAGTGGTTGGGTAGTAGAGGGAATGAAGATTCCGAGAGACAGAAACGAGCGAGGTACGTGGAGAGTAAGAGGGTGGTGAAGAGAGTAGTGAAGGAAAGTAAGAGAAGAGTAGATGAGGAATTTGGAAGGAATCTGAGTGTAAAATGGAGGGAGAGTAAGAAACTGTTCTGGAAAGAAGTCAAGAAAGTTAGGGAAGGTAGCAAGGGAAACAGTAAGGGTGTGAAAGATAAGAATGGGAGAATGCTAGCCGAGAAGCAAGAGAGAGTCGAAAGATGGAGGGAGTACTTCAGTGAGTTGGAAATGAAAGGAATGAAGAGCCAGCAAACATAGCTGGATATGGTATGGGAGGGAGAAGAAGAGAAGTAGTGGAGGAGGAGGTGGGGATCAGGAGGTCAGAAGTGTGGGAAGCCATGAAAAGAGTGAAGTTGGGGAAAGCACCAGGAACAGATGGAGTGTGTGGGGAAATGTTGAGGTATGGTGGTGAGATAGTGATAGAATGGGTATGGAAAATGTGCAAACTAGCATGGGAGAAGGGGAGTGCACCCGATGACTGGAAGACTGGCATAATAGTCCCCCTATATAAGGGCAAAGGGGAAAGAGGAGTGTGTGGTAACCACCGAGGAATATGTCTTCTAAGCGTAGTAGGGAAGGTATACAGTAGGGTAGTGATTGAGAGAGTGAGAGTAAGAACGGAGAAATGGATAGGCGACGAGCAGGGAGGTTTTAGGAAGGGAAGAGGATGTGTAGATCAGATTTTTACCCTGAATTGTGTTGTGGAGAAGTATCTGGAGAAGAAACAAAAGGTGTATGTTGCCTTTATGGACTTGGAGAAGGCCTATGACAGAGTGGATAGAGAAGGTTTGTGGAAAGTACTTAGAATATACGGAGTAGAGGGCAAGTTGCTGAAAGCAGTGAAGAGCATGTATGAGGGTGCAAAGGCGGCAGTACGTGTGGAGAGTGAGCAGAGCGAGTTCTTTGACCTGAATGTTGGTTTGAAACAGGGGTGTGTGATGTCCCCGTGGTTGTTTACTGTATATATGGATGGAGTTATGAAAGAAATACTATCAAGAGCAGTGGATGTTGGTGTATCGCTGAAAAGGGAGGGAATTGAGTGGAAGCTACCTATACTGCTGTTTGCGGATGATACAGTTCTGATGAGTGATAATGAATGGGAGTTGCAGGGTCTGGTAAATGAGTTTGGAACAGTGTGCGAAAAACGGAATTTGAAGGTAAATACGGGGAAGAGCAAGGTTATGGTCTTCGAAAGGGGTGAAGTCACAGAGTGTGAGGTGAAGCTGAACGGTCAGGCTATGGAGATCGTCAACTCTTTTAAGTATCTGGGCAGTGTGTTGAGTAAAGATGGGACTATGGATGAAGAGGTGCGGGAGAGGGTACAACAGGGGAAGAGGGTTGTAGGAACGCTAAAAGCAGTAACAAGAAATAGGGTGGTCAGTATGGAAGTGAAGAAGTCCTTGCATGACAGTGTGGTAATCCCGACACTGACTTACGGAAGCGAAGCATGGACGTTGGTTGAGAGACTCAGACCAAGAGTGAGAGCAGTGGAAATGAATTACTTAAGGAGTGCGTGCGGAGTTACATGGAGGGATAGACAGACTAATGAGGAAGTAAGAAGGAGGTGTGGTGTGGAGGTAGATGTGCTGGAAAGTGTGAAAAGGAACAACTTGAGATGGTTCGGCCATATGGAACGTATGGAAAGCGAGAGAATGACTAAGAGGGTGTACGAGAGCGAGGTGGAGGGACAGAGGGGGAGAGGTAGACCGAATATGAGGTGGAAGGATGGAGTGAGGAACTACATGAACGAAGGCGGTGCTGGTTGGGGGGAGGGGCGTCGACTGACTGGGGACAGAGGTGCATGGGGGCGGTTCGTTCGTGGCCACCCCTTCGGGGATCACGGCGTCAGGCAATAAATAGATAGATAGATAGATAGACCTTCAATAGCTTTCCTCTCCTCTTCCATATGTTGTAGTTCATATGATATTCTTAGCCTTTGTTCAATTTCCACAATTTCTCTATCTATTTCGGCCTTTTGCCTATCCTGTAGATTTTGATGTGTGCGTCTTTGTGCGAGTAATTTTCTTCTTCTGTACAGCCTCCTCCTTTCCCGATCTTGTTTGCTTCTTCGTTTTGTTTGTCTTGCAGGTATATGGTGGCTACAGATTTGGGTCATGGTTTCTGTTATTAAGACTAGACATTCTGCTGGTGTCAGGTTATTCATTAAATCTTCCCAGTCTATTTCCTCCATTTCTTGATTTACCTCTTCCCACCTAATGTTTTTGTTATTGAAGTTAAATTTACTGAAGGGGCCGGTTTTTGTTCTCGATTCTGAGGTTGTCTGTACACTTTCTAAGGTTGTTTTGATCTCAATTAATTTATGATCTGAGTATGTTGTTTCCGATATGTTAATGCTGTGTACTAGAGAGTCGTTGTTAGTGAAGACCAGGTCTAAGATATTGTTTTCCCGTGTGGGTTCAGCAATATGTTGGGTAAGACTAAAAAAATCGCAAAGTTCAAAAAGCTCTCTCGTATTTGCTTCTCCGGTGTTGTTTGCCACTAACTGGTTTTCTAGTTGTCTCCATTTAATGTTTGGTAGGTTAAAGTCGCCTAGCCATATAATATTTGGTGTTGGGTTCCCCAGGGTTTCCACTTCTGATTTTATTTTGTTGAGCTGGGTTTTGAATTCTTCTCGGGATGAGTCTGGAGAGGCCTGTATGTAACAATAACTGCTAAATTTAGGGATTCTATTTTAACTCCAAGTATTTCCACCACTTCATTACTGTTATTTAGGAATTCAGTACATATCAGTGAGTCATGGATGTACAAGGCTACACCTCCATGTGATCTATGAGTTCTGTCCGCCATATGTAGGTTGTAACCAGGAATCCATACCTCACTATCTTCCTGATCTTTAATGTGAGTTTCTGTGAGAACCGCAAATATAGCGTTTCCTTCTTCTAGCAGGCCCCTAATAAATGGTACTTTGTTCGTGGTTCTATTTTTTAGGCCTTGGATATTTGCAAACAAGATTGGGGAGGGATTGTTTGGAGTACTATGTGTACCTAATAGTCTTCGGGATGTATTTGCCACTCTTGGGAGGCCAGGAGGTGCTCGAGGTGTTCTATGTGCTCTTCCATCTCCCTCAGTCTCTTCATCTTCGTCTGCCCTTTCCCTCCTTGCCTTTTTCCTCTGTCTCGTCCTCGCATAGCTAGAGAGTTTTTTGGGCTACCATTCGTGTTAGGTTATCTCCAAGTCCCTTTAATATGAAAAGCTGGGCATTTCATATTGTAGCAGGTCTTGTTCTCAAGTGATGTCTTGCAAAGGGATGGGTGGTGGTATTTGCAGGTTTCACCAAATCTACATTTTCCATGACTGGTTATGTTGTTGCAAATTTTGGGATGAGCAAATCTACATGACTTCCCATTATATTGGCCCTTTTGACCAAAGTAGCACCTTCTTTCCAGATAATATCTGCACACTGGTGTAGACAACCCCAGTAGGTGTGGCTGGGGCTGCGAGGGGTTATGTGGTGAGATAAGTGTGGTTGTGGTTGATAGTGGGCTTGGTGTATGGGTGGGTGAGGCCTGCAGGGGGGTGGAGTTACGTGTCGGTTGTAGGTGGGCAGGTGGTGAGCTATGCTGCGGGGCTAGTTGGGTCTGGGAGGGGGAGGTCTGGTAGTTGGGGGAAATAGTGGTGTGGTTTAGGGATGGTGTGGTGTTATGAGGTGGTGTAGAGGGGGGCTGGGTGTCATGATCTGCCGGGCGTAAGTAGGCAGATGGCAGAGGTGTGGAGGGGGGCGGGTCATGTGGGGAGGCGGCAGGTGGCCCACCCCGAACCAACTTCCAGAAGCACATCCATACTCATATCTCTCGCCGATCCATCCACTCACTCACAGACAACACGCAGCTGCATGCACGACCTCCCGAAATCCATCCTTCCGAATCCTCCCTTCCTCGCGAGGACAGAGTCCACCTGGCCAGGCTGAGATGCGGACACCATCCAGCTCTCCTGAGCTATCAGAAGAGACTGGACGACTCCGTTGTCGACGCCTGCCCGGGATGTAACACAGCACCCCATACCATTAAACACATCATAGAAGACTGCATTTCACACAACCACTTACGCCAACAACACAATCTACACTCAATGAGAGCTCTGTGGGAAAGCCCGATCGTGGCCATGGCCTTCCTCAGGGACTCGGGGCTGTTCGGCCAGGCAGCTTAGGGAACAACAACAACAACCTCCTCCCAAGGGACGTTGTGGTCAAAGTGCCTGGACACATGAAGGTTAAAGCAGTCTAAGTCATAGGATAAAGGAAGATTGCTTGATGGAGAGAGTTCCAGAGTTCACCTGTTGAGTAGAAGAAAGACTGAGAAAGTTTGCTAATTCTTGGGTTGGAGAGCTGGACAAAATAGGAGTGAGACCACCCATAACGAGGGGCGTCGCGCTCCTTGGTGCCGCTAGAGGAGCGGCGAACACATCCAAAGGTATCCAAAGGTAAGGACTGTGTTGAAAGGCGGGTGCCTTGCACTCTCCGTAAGGGAGGGGGTATACACTGAGAGAGCTCTAAGGAACACTGATTGTTGTAATAGTGATGGAAGAGTGAAAGAGATGCAACATTGCGGTGTGTAGAAAGAGATTGTAGGGAACTAGTAAGAGAAAGCGAGTTGATGAGGCGAAATTCTTTTGATTCTACTCTTTCGAGAAATGCATTATGGGTGGAACCTCTCCACACATGTGAACAATTAAAATGTAAAACTTGCAAACAAAGTCAAACCAAAACTGGGACAAAGACAATATAAAGTCAAAACAACATATCAAAATCGCTATGTGGAAACAACGCTTACTAAAATAAAATTTATGAAATGAAAGAACACAATCCACCACATAGGGTGTACATTACTACATGAGCAAGTTAATCTGGTTCCCAAGCAAACTAATCGCACATATAACAACGCACTATCGTCACGTTCAGGGAATTAGTCAATTTGGGAAGTCCGGGACGTTCTGGCAAAATTTTACTAAACTCTGCATGAATAAAAGAAACTAGAATTAGTGTTAAAATGTTCTATTAAAATCAAATTTGCAACTTGACAAGACATTAACAATAGTACATAATACAAATATTGATAAGATATCTACAGTATATTACAAAAAACATATATATATAGCACTCACTAACGATAGTGCTATCGGGTAGGTACAGTACGGCGGTAAGTCGTAGACCAGGGGTATGCCAAAGTCCTAGCCACACATTGGCAGTAGGTTCGAACAATTCCCATCTTTGGTGGTTCAGATTGCACGACTCCAGTGAAACAAGTTCATTGATAATTAGTAAGCTCCGCCCATACCCAGTTACGTATGTAAAGGTATATGTAAAGGCAGCATAATAAGATTAACGATAATTATGATTACGGTATTGTATTAGATTTTGTTTGTGGTTCCTTATATTTGAAATGTTACTGTATGTATTAAAATGATCATATTATAACGTGTATTGATACTACAGTAATTTGGTATACTTTACAATGCAATATCAAATAATTAGGAATCTTGAATGGGACAATAAAAACAAATATGTTAATGAGGAACACCTAAGCAACCTCAGATTCGCTGATGACAAAGTTCTTTCTAGCGACTCAGGGGATGATTTACAACAAATTGGTCACAGCTAAAATACGTTGCTTTGTAGGGTCATTTCGGGCAGTGTAGTTGTTGTTGGCCATGGGCTATGGGACTTCACTGAATACAAAAAATTTGCTATGTGTATGAAGGAGACAAAAGACAGGATGCCTGTAACAAGTGTTTCCCCCAAAGCCAAGATAGTGACAAAGTGCCAAATTTAAGGGACGTTGGGGTCAAAATACTTGGACACACGAAGGTTTAACGCAGTCTAATTCATAAGATGAAGAAAACATTGATTGAGGGAAAGAGTCCCATAGTTCACTTGTTGAGTAGAAGACTGAGAAAATGTTATTTTTTGGGTTGGAGAGCTGGACAGAATATGAGTGGGACTGTGCTGAAAGACGGGTGCCTCGCACTCGTCACAAGAGAGGGGATATGCACTGAGAGAGCTCTGAAGAACACTGATTGTTGTAATAACAATAGAAGAGTGAAATAGATGCAACATTATGGTGATTAGAAACAAAATTGTAGGGAACTAGTGAGAGGAAGTGAGTTGATGAGGCGAACGACCGCAGCAGTGCAAGTACTGGTACTGAGCTGGATACACAGGCATAGTTTGCCTTTTTCCAGAGGATCTACTGTAAGAACTGTAAGAACTGTAAGAAATGCTTTTGACTTTACTCTTTCGAGAGTGCGGTATGGGTGGAGCCTCCCTACGTACAGTATGTGAACAAAACTGGATACATGGCACACTGTGCCCCTATACAGAGCAAGAAGCTGTGCGGGGCTGAAAAACTCAAGGAGTTGGTTGAGCCCACCAACATTTCTGGGAAGCTGTTTTAGCAAGAGTGGTAATATGATCTTTCGAAGAAAGTACAGATGAAAAAGATACATCAGGAATATTGAGAGAAGATGAATGAAGGGTTGATTTGTGTATTGTTAAAGAGTAAGTGATTATCTTAACCCAGTGAGACCCAGCGTCGCACGTGTTGCGTCGGCAGTGTTTGATCACCAACTCCCAGCGACGCATCACGTGCGTCCGACATATAAAAAACACTTACGTGGCTCGTAAGGTAGGAAATGGCGGGAGAATAGGAGGGGGAGGTACCGTAGTGTGTGTGGGAGCCGGGCCAGTAGGTGTGAGCGGGCCGAGACAGCCGCGCGGCTGGTGGTGGTGGGCTTAGTGGGGATACTTTCCACCCTTAGTTCACCGCCACTTTGAACCTTCATTACTCCGGTCGTATGGGAGCTAGAGGCTTGAGATTTATGTGAGACACTCCTTAGGATGTATGCCGTACAATGCCATACTCAGTTTTTACCCTAGTGCTCCCGGGCGGGTGGTCATGCGGGGGAGACGAACTATTGAAACCCCCCCCCCACCCACCGCCCCCCAAATGACCGAAATGAGTTTTTTTTTATTTTTGTCTTCATTTCTCACCATTCTCTTCCATAATTTTTGCTCAAATTATGAGTGGAGTACCACAAGGATCTGTCCTAGCCCCAATCATGTTTCTAATATTTGTAAATTACTTACCTGAGGGACTAACAAGCTACATGAGCATGTTTGCGGACGATGCTAAGCTGCTTAAAACGATCAGAACCCAGGAGGATTGCCTTGAGCTCCAAGCAGATTTGCAAAAGATCCATGAATGGACCATCAAATGGAATATGGAGTTCAATGCAGGGAAATGTAAGACTCTAGAAATGGGTAAAAGCAAGTACAGTACAGACCTAGAAAAGATTATAAACTAGGAAACGAAGTGATTCCCAAAGCAGAAAAAGACTTGGGGATAGAATTAAAGGATAACATGTCTCCAGAAAGCCACGTAAATATGATAGTGAGAGAATCACTAGCACTATTGGCAAATATCAGGATGTCTTTCAATTATCTTAATGAAAACACCATGAAACAAATAATAACGGCAATAATAAGACCCAGGATGGAATATGCATCTGTAGTGTGGTCCCCTCACATGAAGAAACATATCCACAAAATTGAGAGGATACAGAGAGCAGCTATGAGGATGATCCCAGGTTTGGAAAATTTGGAGTACCAAGAGAGGCTCGAGAGATTGAATCTACCTACACTGGAACAGAGAAGGAAACGAGGACAGCAAATTCAGATATACAAATGTGTTAGAGGTATTGACAAAATCGACCAAGAAAACTTCATAGAGAGGGATGGAGGTGAGAGAACAAGAGGTCACAGCTACAAACTGAAAGTGCCTAATAGTAAATCTGATCTGAAAAGTAAAAGATTTCCTACCAACTCGATTAGTGAGTGGAACAAATTGCCAGCCGAAGTAGTGTCTGCACCATCAGTGCATAGTTTCAAAGCACGGTATGACAAACATATCTTAGGAGGCGGGAATTAACGAGCATGCTCACTCCCGCAAATACAACTAGTGTAAGTACAACTAGTGTAAGTACACAAGAAATATCCAAACTTTAAAAGCAAAATTGGATAAATGTAGAGAGAGACAGGACAACACGAGCTTAGGCTCAAATCCTGTATATTACAATTAGGTGAGTACAATTAGGTGAGTATACACACACACACACAAAAACACACATACACACTCTCTCTCTCTCTCTGACGTATGCTAAACCAGATCAGAAAACGTGCAATATATGGTAGCTTACATACTTTAGAAGGTAATACTGTTGTGTTTCGCCATTCGCTTTTACTCATCTCTATGGTGATGGGCTGGTCTATCAGAGTGAGACCTGAGCAATCTCTGCCATACCCATAGCTTACTCTGACTGTTCCTTTTACTTATATATTTTCTAGATCTCGAGTGACGGCGTCTCTTCCGTGGATTGACCTCCCAATCTACCAAGATTGGAAGCTAAAGCGTCACATTATTCCTTTGCCCCTCAACTTTCTCTTCATAATTGCTGAGGGGCACAGGGCCCTGGGTGGGGCTTTGGTTTCCCGGGCGTTTACGCACCCTCTCAGCCCCCCGCCATGGAGTGGCTTCGGTCACCCAGGCTTTATTGTGGTCGGCAGGGAGGGTTCTGTGGGGTCGCTCGTTTATGGCCTTGGCCTTACTCGGGGCCTTGGGGCTGTTCGGCCAGGCAGCTTGGGGAACAACAACAACAACAACAACAACAACTCATCTCTATAACAAATTATCCGTAGGTGAAGACGTTATCCCTTTCGGTATGGAAGACGTCTATGTTATTTAATAATTGCAGCTATATTTAGACGAGTTTATGCCGCTTTGAAAGGATCTGTGGTAACTATAAGGTATAATTGAGATAATTCGTAGCCTTTTCTTACAGTTTCTTACAGTTTCTTACAGTAGATCCTCTGGAAAAAGGCAAACTATGCCTGTGTATCCAGCTCAGTACCAGTACTTGCACTGCTGCGGTCGTTCACGGTGTTGGCGGCGGCGGTAGCAGACGCAACATTTTTACTATTCTGTATTTTTGTTTTATAATCAAACTTCAAATCTTGTCTTCCCCATGCTTTATCAAGATTACTTTCAAACTCCCTTATTGATTCGGAATCGACTACATATTAGTTGCTAAGTGTCCTTCCTAAGCTAAATAATATAATTTAATGGTAACTACTATGGGTTTCAGAGGCTGTGTGGCATAGTTTTTCGGGAATAACTTATTAACAAACAGTTGGACACAGCTTTCTTCACACCGTCCCCTAATTTTTGTCAATATAGTGTATTACCAAGTGTAGAAATAAGCCACTTGTCCCTGTGTCATGAGGTTAAAGTCGCACAATAATGACTAAGAAACGGACAAGGCTACCGTGGCTTACCTGTGAGAACCACCAAACCATTATAGCTCCTCCATCAAACACGGTAGTTATCAGCCACCACCCAACCCTATTATCGCCTTTAAATTCAAGTTATCTGTCAATATCAAGTATAAATATACAAACAGTATGTATTTTTGTATATTTATACTTGATATTGACAGATTACTTGAATTTAAAGGCGATAATAGGGTTGGGTGGTGGTTGATAACTACCGTATTTGATGGAGGATTAATAATGGTTTGGTGGTTCTCACAGGTAAGCCACGGTAGCCTTGTCCATTTCTTCGTTATTAATGTGCTACTTTAACCTCATGACACAGGGACAAGTGGCTTATTTCTACACTTTTGGTAATGCACTATATTGACAAAAATTAGGGGACGGTGTGAAAAAAGCTGTGTCAAAATATCATGCTGATCCAACTATTAGTAAATAGGTTATTCCCGAAAAACGATGCCACACGGCCTCTGAAACCCATAGTAGAATACAGTAAAACGGACGTTACACTCACTACAGTAGGCATTATGCAAGGGACGTGGGTTTTGAGCATAACCCTCATCTTCATCTTGATGCCTCTTCCTTTATGTGCCTGAACATAATATAGTCGATAAATAATTATAACCGTCTCTGGTGATGGGCTGGTCTATCAGAGTGAGAACTGAGCGATCTCTGCCATACCCATAGCTTACTCTGACTGTTCCTTTTACTTATATATTTTCTAGATCTCAAGTGACGGCGTCTCTTGCGTGGATTGACCTCCTAATCTACCAAGATTGGAAGCCAAAGCGTCACATCTTTCCTTTGCCCCTCAACTTTCTCTTCATAATTGCTGAGGGGCACAGGGCCCTGGGTGGGGCTTTGGTTTCCCGGGCGTTTCCGCACCCTCCTCAGCTCCCCACCATGGAGTGGCTTCGGTCACCCAGGCTTTATTGTGGTTGGCAGGGAGGGTTCTGTGGGGGCGCTCGGTTATGGCCTTGGCCTTCCTCGGGGCCTTGGGGCTGTTCGGCCAGGCAGCTTGGGGAAAAACAACAACAACAACAACCGTCTCTGCAATATATAGCATTCAATACATAACTTGGCATACCTACGATATACAACATCAAATTTGCACTCTTTCTGGGACTTAATACTATATATGTTTTAGCTTATAGCATATAATGAAGTGTGTGTGTAAACCATTTCTCTATTTAATGTTTTCTGCCAACTGACTGGCGACCCAGTAGTGGGCGGGGCCTGGCAGTGTAAACTACCCAGTTTCACTGAGTGTAGACTGTGTTTGGATGCGATACATGTGCGTGGTGTCTAGAAAGGGGCTCATCCCCTGGTCCACAATTTATAGCATGCCTCAAGTGACCCCTATCAATAACTACCCTACAAATAACCTACATTTATCGTACAAATAAACTAAGGAAATCGCAAAAGCATGCAATTGATACTATCGACAATGAATACATATAATATAAAGATAAATAATTGCAAAATATGAAGAAGCAACAACAGATTTAAACAAAGCAAAGAGTACTCTTTTAACAAGAACAATCAATTTAAAAAAAATATATCATCAATATTAATAATAGAAAAAGAAAAACAATAAATACAAACAGACAAAAAGTAAGCAGAGGTTATACAAGAAACTTAATATTAATAATAGAAAAAGAAAAAGATAAACAATAAATACAAACAGACAAAAAGTAAGCAGAGGTTATACAAGAAACTTCAAGTTAAAAATGCTTGATTAAAATTATTTACGTCAAATTTTAGAATACAGTCACAATAATTGACCCTCAAAAGATTAAATTTATGTAACAATTTACTTGCCTCAAAACCTCTGTCTACTAAGATTCTGTATAGTAACCTAGCTCTAGCCCAGAAGTCATCTACTTTAGTGCAAATTTTACAAAATCTTATTAACTGGGAATAAAAACAATTATAATTTATTTTACTATCGATATTACTACTAGGGAAAGGAAAGTTTATTACGTTAAAATTAAAATCATCAACTTTGTGATATACTTTAAGTATGCACTGTTCATTAACAATCTCTATATTTATATCAAGAACATTTTCAACTTCATCATTTACTTTACATTGTGTGAGGGGAATAGAATTAGGATAAATAAATTTCGCAACTTGATTAAAATTTAACAAATTGCAAACGAGAATATCATCAATATATCTACTATTACTACTTAACAATTTAGCAAGTGCTAATTTTTCTGGGATTTTATTTTTCTTGCTAATGTCAACTAAGTCTTTCATATATTTAAATTCTAAAGCAAGCAAGAATAAATCTGGAATTAAAGAGCTAGCATTTCCACCCATAGGAATTCCTAATATTTGTTTGAAAATGTAAGGCCCGAATCTAACATAAGTATTGAAAAGGAAGAATTTAAGGGCATTTTTAAGTTTAGTTCTATCAAAATATACTGAACTAGTGGGAGTAGAGCTAAGTGATGCATTATTAAAATATGTATAAACATTTATGAAATAATTACCATTCGATACATGGGTGCACTGTGCCCAATACAGAGCAAGAAGCTGTGCAGGGGTGAAGAACCCAAGGAGACAGTTAAACACACCTAACTTCTGGGAAGCTGTCAAGTTCTTTAGTCTATATATTGTGCTGTTCATGTTTTGGTTTGTTTGTTTTGCAAGTTTTACATTTTAATTTTAATTAGCAAGTGGTACTGTAATATGATTTATCCAAGAAAGGTCAGATGAGAAAGATACACTACTATTACTACTACAACAACAACCACAACTACCACCGTAACTACAACAACAACAGCCACTAATCTAAACCTACTTGCGTTTTCCCTCACTGGTGAAGTACGAGGACAGATAGAAGCCGTCGAATACTACAACTGCTACTACTACTATTACTACCACAACAACTAACATTCACAGCGGGTGCCCAATCCCGAAAGGGGTTGAAATAGGGGAGGAAGGTGGCTTTCCTAGGCGATGGTGAGAGGATTGGGTTCTACTCATGTGGTGATGGGCTGGTCTTATCAGAGTGAGAGTTGAGCATTCTCTGCCATATCCATAGCTTACTCTGACTGTTCCTTTTACCTATATATTTTCTAGATCTCAAGTGGCGGCGTCTCGTCCGTGGATTGACCTCCCTACTGCCAACCTAGAGGTTGGCAGACTGTGAGCCAAAGCGTCATATTTTTCCCTTGCCCCTCAACTTGTTAAGGAGCACAGGGCACTGGGTGGGGCTTCGGTGTCCCGGGCGTTTCCTCAGCTCCTCGCCTGGGAGTGGCTTTAGTCACCTGGGCATTCTTAGTGGTAAAGCAGGGAGGGTTCTGTGGGGGCACTCGGTTATTGCCTTGGCCTTGCTCAGGACCTTGGGGCTGTTTGGTCAGACAGCCTGGGGAACAACAACATAACTACTATGCATGCATGTGTATAAAAATAGAATTTAGAGACGGGACAACATGAGCCTAGCTCAATTCCTGTATACTACTACAACTAGGTGAATACTATGGTGATGGGCTGGTCTATCAGAGTGAGAACTGAGCAATCTCTGCCATACCCATAGCTTGCTCTGACTGTTCCTTTTACTTATATATTTTCTAGATCTCAAGTGACGGCGTTTCTTCCGTGGATTGACCTCCCAATCTACCAAGATTGGAAGCCAAAGCATCACATTTTTCCTTTGCCCCTCAACTTTCTCTTCATAATTGCTGAGGGGCACAGGGCCCTGGGTGGGGCTTTGGTTTCCCGGGCGTTTCCGCTCCCTCCTCAGCTCCCCGCCATGGAGTGGCTTCGGTCACTCCAGGCTTTATTGTGGTCGGCTGGGAGGGTTCTGTGGGGGCGCTCTGTTATGGCCTTGGCCTTGCTCGGGGCCTTGGGGCTGTTCGGCCAGGCAGCTTGGGGAACAACAACAACAACAACTAGGTGAATACACAGGCACACAACCCATAGCTAGGAATGGCCGACTCAAGACAGAGCCCGAACAGAAACAACATTTAAAGTTCCAATGCTTAGGGACCGGGACCACATTCGCGTTCCCTCACCCCTTACTCTATCTCGTACAACAACAACTATACACCTACGGTACTTGCATTCCTCGTCGCTGGTCATGTAGAAGGAAAGATAGAATCCGTCAAGTACTACAACTACTACTACCACAACTACAACTTCTCCAACAACTACTACTACTACCACAACTACAACTTCTCCAAAAACTACAACAATCACAACTACTTTGAAACTACAGTACTAAGTACTTGTGTTCTCCCTCGCTGTCGTCGAGTCCTACCACAACTACTACTACTACAACAACTACAATAACAACAACAACAACTGATATATAAACCTACTTGCATACTCCGTTGCTGGTGATGTAGGAGGACAGATAGAAGCTGTAGAGGAGTACTACTACTACTACTACTACTACTACTACTACTACTACTACTACTACTGTCTACTGTCTATGACACATCTTTAGCCCCGTATGTTCTCAATATAATTTTCAGCATTCCACATCTCTTCTTGCAAAAAACTCACCACAAATCTAATCAAGGCGAAAATGTGACTGCGCTAACAAGAAGAATGAAATTATGGAATGAGAACAAGATGGATGACTTACTCAACGAAGCCAGAGCATTTACAAGGGAGGCTAGGCAGGCGGCGGCAAAAAAAGAAAAACAATGAAGACGAGGCCAGGAGATTCGGCGACCAGATGAGGCAAGGAAAAGAGGCACCTGCAATAAGGTCCCTGACAAAGGAGGCAGCTTGTGGGTTGCTGCCTATCACAAGAGAAACCATCCAAATGTTGAAAGAGAAACATCCACAACCTAGTGTCCACGAGAGTCATTGGCTAGAGGGTGATTATATACCACCGAACACCGTCATATACGAACGAATCACAGGCGAAATTATTTGGAAAAAGGCTCTAGGGACACAAGGCAGTGCAGGCCCATCAGGGCTGGATGCAAACGGCTGGAGGACAATCCTGAGTAGAGCAATCTTCGGACTAGCAGCAACAGACTTATGTAGGGCTCTGGCAGCTCTTGCAAGAAAGATGACCACCCAAAATTGTCAACATTTGGAGGCTTACACAGCTTGTCGCCTAATACCTTTAGACAAGAATCCAGGATGCAGACCAGTAGGAGTGGGTGAAGTATGGAAGTGGTGAAAGACGATGTGCGGTCAGCGGCCGGTAATCTCCAAGTGTGTGCCGGCCACCAAGCAGGGGGAGAGGCAGCAATTCATGCCATAAGAAAAATATATGAGCAAGTGGACTGTGAAGCTGTGCTGCTAGTGGATGCAACAAACGCCTTTAACACCATCAACAGAAAGACGGCAATACATAACATCAAAGTAAAATGCCCCAGTTTTGCCACCTATGTAGAGAACACCTATAAAAAGCCTGCGGACCTCTTCATAGTAAACAACCAGAACACACGAAGGGGAACACCTCTGAAATCAATGGAAGGAACCACACAAGGTGACCCAGTAGCAATGGCAATGTACGCCTTAGGTCTCTCAGTGTTGCTAACCTTAACAAGCCATGAGGCGACGCAAGTAAAGCAGGTGGCCTATGCAGACGATCTGACTGGAGCGGGAAAAGTCAACAATCTCAAGCACTGGTGGGAGCAAATATCAGAGGTAGGACCAAAAATAGGGTACCATCCAAATGCCAGAAAGTCAATACTAATAGTAAAAACAGAACATTATGAAAGGGCGGTAGAAGTTTTCAGCGGTAGTGAAGTGGTAGTAACAAAGGACGGACAGCGTCACCTTGGGGCGGTGATCGGCACGGAAGAGTTCAAGAACAAATACATAGAGAAGGTCAGAGAATGGGTAAAAGAAATTGAGAAACTGGCCAATATTGCAAAGACAGAACCACAGGCCGCGTATTCGGCATTCACATATGGGGTCAAACATCGCTGGACCTACTTGATGAGAACCGTTCCAAATGTGAGCGCATTACTTCAACCGCTGGAAGATGCCATCAGAGACAAACTCATCCCAGCGTGGATAAAGTTGCACACCCCGAATGATACAGAGAGGGAGCTGCTCGCACTGCCTCCTAGGTTGGGAGGGATGGGAATCATCGACCCAGTGAAGAGGGCGGTAACGGAATACCAGAACTCAGTAAAGATAACTTACAGTAGATCCTCTGGAAAAGGCAAGAGGATCTACAGGATCTCTCACTGACCGTATCATAGCACAAGATTCTGACGGTGAAGTAGACCAGGCAGACATCTACAACATCAGAAAGACCATCACGTCAGAGAGGCAAAACTCACAGAAAAATGACCTGGCACAATTGATGGGACAACTTCACCCGAGACAAACAAGAAAACTACAAATAGCACAAGAAACGGGCGCTTCAAATTGGCTGACAACACTACCAATCAAGGCAAAAAGCTTCAATCTCAACAAACAAGAATTTAATGATGCTATTGCACTGAGGTATGATTGGCCGATTGAAGGACTGCCCGATCGATGCGTTTGTGGAACCATCAACGATACAGACCACACCATGATATGTAAGAAAGGAGGATTCATCAGCATCAGGCACGATGAAGTAAGAGATGTAACAGCGAACATGCTCAGGGAGGTGTGTGGAGATGTGGCGAGCGAACCATCACTCATTCCCTTGGATGGAGAGATCATGCAGCACAGGACGGCCAACACATCCACTGAAGCAAGATTGGACGTTAGTGCAAGAGGCTTTTGGACAAATGCACAGCGAGCGTTCTTTGACATAAGAGTATTTGACCCAATGGCCCACAGCTACAGCGAGCTGTCTCTGGAGGCTGCACACAAGAGGAACGAACGAGAGAAGGTCAGGACATATGGAGAAAGGATCTTACACGTCGAATATGGCAGCTTTACCCCACTAGTCTTCACCACATCAGGAGGGATGGGACCCAGGGCCCAGTGCTTCTATTCAAGGCTAGCAGAGATCATCGCAGAGAAAAAGCAACAGCCTAGGAGCCACATTGTAGCCTGGATGAGATGCCGTCTATCTTTCTCATTGCTCAGATCAGCACTACTATGCCTGCGGGGAACAAGAAGGTCTGCACCACAACCAGTGACGGTGGCAGAAGTAGACTACGAGGCAGCAGTGGCAGAGGGTCGCATAGGAAGGAGACTGGATTGAAGTTGCATGGTGTAGAATAGTAGTATCTGATGCTTGTGAAATTTAGTATGTGTACAATATTAATGGTAGTGGTGGTGGTGATGGTAGAGGTGGTGATGGTAGTAGTAGTAACATGAAATGTATGAAAAATATTAAATAAAAATCAATGTAGTAGTAGTAATCCACGATGATGAGTCTGAGTGCTTACCCCGGAATAGGAAGTAGCTGAATGACAACGAAGTCAGGCGCTTTGATGACTATTCTGACCTGGTCTAGGGTCCAAAGAGGGGATGCACAGACTGAGTGGTTCTACTGGTTCTACTACTACTACTACTACTACTACTACTACTACTACTACTACTACTACTACTACTACAACAACTACTACAACTACTACTACTACAACTAATATACTGTATACACCTACCTGCGTTCTCCGTCGCTGGTGATGTATGAGGACAGATAGAATCCGTCGAGTCCCTCCTTAAGGTTGGCGTCGTAGGTCATGTCTAAGGTGTAGTTGCTGCCTCTTCTTAGTATCTGCGACAACTCCAGGTACAACTGTAAACAAAAATGGTTCAACGTTACCCATAGAAGACCATAACATAAACTATTTGTATATCAAGTATAAAGGGTAAATCACACAGTCAGGAGTGCGAGCTAGAGTCACTAGGAGTAGGGGACAATTCGGACTCGTGGGCCTATTCGCGGTGAAAATCGATGACTCCTAGTGAATCTAGCGACTCCTAGCGACTTCTGTTAGACTCCCACTCGCTCGCGGTGAAAATTGATGACTCCTAGTGACTCCTGTTAGACTCCCACTAGCTCGCATTCCTGACTGTGCCATGTACCCTTAACTCTCAACTAAATGGTTCAAGGATAAAAAAAAAAAAAAAAAAACAACATAAACTCTCATTTATATAAAGTCCATGGGGTTTATCATTACTTTGCATAAAGTCCCTGTAACAAGGACACACCTTAGCCCTGTTAAGGGGGCCCACCTCGCTTTTGTCTCTTTCTCTCCCTCTCTGTTTGGCTTGTATCCATTCGGCCCCATTTAGCCTACTGTTTGAAGACGTTTACCCCATCCAGGAGTCAATATTTTCCTGGCGAGCGGTAGCGAGCCAGCACATATATATTTTTGTTTTGACAGGAGGCTAAATTTGTACATTTTTCGATAGAAAAATTTCTCCGGCAAAGCCGGATTTCTCCATACAATGCTGGCTTGCTATCGCTCGCCAGGAAGAAATCGACACCTGGATGGGAATCAATGTCTTAAAACAGTTGGCTGAATGGGGTCGAATGGATACAAGCCAGGGAAAGAGAGAAAAGGAGAGAAAGATAAAAAAAAAAGCAGGTGACCCCCCTTAATCTATGGCGTTATAAACTGCATAAAGGAGAATATTACAAACATACTTTTTTTTTTATTTCTATCATCCATTCTCTCCACATATTCTCCTTTCTGTTTTGGAAATAGCACACATTTTAACCAATAAGAAGCTCACTTCCTCATTCTATCAACTCCGGTGTTCCTCAGGACTCTGTCCTATCTCCTATTCTCTTTCTAATTTTCGTAAATGATCTTCTCAACTGTACCTCCAGTCCCATCCATTCATATGCAGACGACTCTACTTTACACCACTCAATTAGTTTTCCAGAACGCCCCAGCCAGCAATCTCTTAAGACAAACGTAATGAAGCCATACAACACTTATCTTCTGATTTAACTACTATTTCCTATTGGGGTAGAGAAAACCTTGTTGTATTTAATGCTTCCAAGACCCAATTTATCCATCTTACTACCCGTCAGGAACCTACAGAGGACTATCCCTTATTCTTCAACAATACAAAAATCAACCCTTATTCTTCTCTCAATGTTCTCGGTGTCTCTTTTTCTTCTGCTCTCAGTTGGAAGGACCATATTACCAGTCTTGCTAAGGCAGCCTCCCAGAAGCTGGGTGTGCTCAACCATCTCAAGGGGTTCTTTACCCCTGCACAGCTTCTTGCTTTCTACAGGGGCACAGTGCATCCTTGTATTGAGTATTGTTCATATGTGTGGGGAGGATCCTCTCACACCGCACTCCTAGACAAAGTAGAAAGGAAAGCCTTTCGTATCATTAACTCCCGTCCACTCACCAACTCTCTGCAATCTCTCTCTCTTCGCCGCAATGTTGCATCTTTCTCGCTATTCTATCGCTACTACAATAATCAGTGTTCCTCAGAGCTTTCCCAGTGTATACCACCTCCTCTACGTAGGGTACGTAGAACATGCCTTGCAACACAATCCCACCCCTACTCTGTGCAACTCTCCAACCCAAGAGTGAAATGCTATTCTCAGACTTTCTTCTATTCAACTGCTGGGCTCTGGAACTCTCTCCCAGAATCAGTCTTTCTATCTTCCTACGACTTAAATTGCTTCAAACTGTGTGTCCAGGTATTTTAGCTCGAACGTTCCTTGATTTTGGCCCTGTCACTCTTTCAACTCTGGGGGAGGCACTCGCTGCAGGCAGTTATGCCTTTAGTCTCCCTTATTCACATAGAAAAACAAAAAAACAAACACTAGTTCTATTAAACCCCCTCCAGTACCCTTAAATATTGTTTATGTTCGGGCTCTGTCTCGAGTTGGCCACCCCCAGATGTAAGGTATGTGGCTGAGTATATACTGTACATACATTCTTTAATAAACCGTTTATTATTATTATTATTATTATTATTATTCATCTATTTCAATTCTATATACTCAGGCCCAATCCCCACTTTTCCTATTTATTTATTTATTTATTTTATTTTATTTGTGTGTGTGTGGGAGGGGGAGGGGGGGGGGGGGGGACTACACGCATACATATATACAATATTCTCACCTGTTCGTGGGCGGGGTACTCGAGGAACCTATGAATTTGTATGCGTTTGCCGTACTTGTCGTGCAGCGTGTACTCCGTTATGTTGAGTTCGTGGCCGTGGATGATGATGGCCGTCGTCTCCTCAATGGCCGTTAGTTTGATTCGCAGCTGACCTGAAAATGGAGAGGAAAAACTATATCACAGTACAGTACAGTACAGTACAGTACAGTACAGTACAGTACAGTAGGGTCCAGAGTTATAGCGAGGCCTTCCCAAGGGTTAAGTGCCCCATTAACCCCTTCTGTACCGGTGATGTACTTTTCATTATATTCTGGCGACTATTAGACGATTTTGTTCAGCTTAGGAAGGATATCTACCCATTAAAATGCTACAGACTAGGCTATATCAATTCATCCGTTTAACGACCATATATCCTTCTCAAGCTTCATAAAATCGTCTAAATGTAGCTGAAATCAAATAATAAAAACATCGCCGGTACAGAAGAGGTTAATTACTCGTTCCATTCGTCTATACATTAGGCTACCATAGCGCAGTTGGAATATATGTACATGCTCAGATTAATATGCAGGATTCGAAACTGCATAATAAATCGTAGGCTTGTACATATTTCTTTTTTAACTGTCCTGATAGCGTAATGCATAAGTGCGCGGAATTTCGATGTTAGTATCCTAGGTTCGAGTCCCTGGAGTACCACATGTACCACTCTGTTCCTCATTCATATCAATGATCTCATATCTACCACTCATAATCCAATACATTCCTACGCAGATGACTCAACACTCCACAGTTCCTTCACATTTACCAATTCTTTCACCCAACCCGATCTTATAAATTCAAAAATAAACACTGCAATTTCTCTGAACCAGGACCTTTCTAGAATTAATGAATGGGGACAAGAGAATCTAGTTTCCTTTAATGCACAGAAAACCAAGTACATTCAATTTTCTAACCGACAGAATCTCACTGACTCCCATATATTTTTTAATGATGTAAATATTCCCACTTCCCCTAGTATTGACATTCTCGGTGTAACATTAACTACTAACTTGAGCTGGACACATTATGTTAGAAGCATTGCTAAGAATGCCTCTAAAAAACTGGGACTCCTGTACAGAGTTCGAGAATTCTTCACTGACGAGCAGTTGGCCGTAATATATAAAAGTCATGTGCGCTCTCAGATGGATTACTGTTCACCTCTGTGGGGTGGAAGTGGAGTGGTTGCATTGAGGCAGTTGGACAAAATTCAAAATAAAGCTATTAATCAATAACCCTGCAATCACACAGGACCTTCCTACATTAGCCATACGAAGAAACGTTGCATCTATCTATCTATCTATTGCCTGACGCCGTGATCCCCGAAGGGGTGGCCACGAACGAACCGCCCCCATGCACCTCTGTCCCCAGTCAGTCGACGCCCCTCCCCCCAACCAGCACCACCTTCGTTCATGTACTTCCTCACTCCATCCTTCCACCTCATATTCGGTCTACCTCTCCCCCTCTGTCCCTCCACCTCGCTCTCATACACCCTCTTAGTCATTCTCTCGCTTTCCATACGTTCCATATGGCCGAACCATCTCAAGTTGTTCCTTTTCACACTTTCCAGCACATCTACCTCCACACCACACCTCCTTCTTACTTCCTCATTAGTCTGTCTATCCCTCCATGTAACTCCGCACGCACTCCTTAAGTAATTCATTTCCACTGCTCTCACTCTTGGTCTGAGTCTCTCAACCAACGTCCATGCTTCGCTTCCGTAAGTCAGTGTCGGGATTACCACACTGTCATGCAAGGACTTCTTCACTTCCATACTGACCACCCTATTTCTTGTTACTGCTTTTAGCGTTCCTACAACCCTCTTCCCCTGTTGTACCCTCTCCCGCACCTCTTCATCCATAGTCCCATCTTTACTCAACACACTGCCCAGATACTTAAAAGAGTTGACGATCTCCATAGCCTGACCGTTCAGCTTCACCTCACACTCTGTGACTTCACCCCTTTCGAAGACCATAACCTTGCTCTTCCCCGTATTTACCTTCAAATTCCGTTTTTCGCACACTGTTCCAAACTCATTTACCAGACCCTGCAACTCCCATTCATTATCACTCATCAGAACTGTATCATCCGCAAACAGCAGTATAGGTAGCTTCCACTCAATTCCCTCCCTTTTCAGCGATACACCAACATCCACTGCTCTTGATAGTATTTCTTTCATAACTCCATCCATATATACAGTAAACAACCACGGGGACATCACACACCCCTGTTTCAAACCAACATTCAGGTCAAAGAACTCGCTCTGCTCACTCTCCACACGTACTGCCGCCTTTGCACCCTCATACATGCTCTTCACTGCTTTCAGCAACTTGCCCTCTACTCCGTATATTCTAAGTACTTTCCACAAACCTTCTCTATCCACTCTGTCATAGGCCTTCTCCAAGTCCATAAAGGCAACATACACCTTTTGTTTCTTCTCCAGATTAACGTTGCATCCCTTGCATTATTCTACAGATATTTTCACAGCAATTGTTCCGAGGAACTTGCTTCAATTGTGCCGCCTCTCCACATCTTTCCCCGTAGAACTAGGGCAGCTGAGAGCGCCCATGAATTTACACTTTCTCCTCCACAATGCAGAACTTCTGCTTATCAGAATTCATTTATCCCCAGAGCTACTACTCTTTGGAATTCACTTCCCTCGAATTGCTTTCCACAAACTTACAATCAACAAATGTTTAAATCCAGTTGTTACAAACATTTTATGAATGGAGGATGCCTTTAGGCACATGGACCTTTTTGTTTTATCTGTGTTTTTCCTTCCTCCGTTCATTGTCTCTTAAAAAAAAAAAAAAAAAAAAAAAAGGGGGGAAAAGTTTAGAGGGGAAGTTGGTTGGTGGCAAAAACAAAATAATTACACGTGTTTAACCCATGTCTATCGGGGCCCGACTTAAGTCCGTATCTAAAAACCTGGACTATGTGGCGGGGCCCGACTTTAGTCCGTGTGCAATTTTTGAGCAAGAATGGCTCTGAGAGAGACGAGCGACGGGAGGAGCGTAGGTTACCTCATGACCGCTCGGCACGGACCCCGCGCGCGCCTACTGACATCTACTCCACACACATCCACCCTCCCTACCTCGCCACACAGGGAATTTTATAAGGAAATTACCATATTTTAGGGTTTTTGCACTCGTGTTGCACGATCGTTGCAAGGAAACGCGTGGTCGAATAAGGATGGTTCTGGTGTCATTGGAAAGCTCAATTTACGCCCTTTCAGGGATACATAATTGTATTACGCTCTGGCTCTTGTTTATGCATGAAAAAGAGCACGGAAACAAGGCCATTTAGGGTAAAAAAAAAACCCGCTGGGCGCGTAGTGGAAAAAAACTGACGGGACCGCTCGTAATGTGTTAAGGGAGCTCAGATGGTATTGTGCAGCATAATTTACTGGTTCGGCTCAATGGTTTAAGGAAGGGGTTTAGTTTGCTCTCTAAACCTCTATCAAGCTTAAAAATACACCCACAAGACCCCCCTTCGATATAAATTTGTACATTTTTTGGTAGAAAATTGTCCCGGCCGAAGGCCGATTCCTCTTCAAAATATAGGCTCGCTATCGCTCGCCAGGAAAAAAATTGACACCTAAATGGCACGAAAGGTCTTAATATTGGCAAAGAAATGGGGCAAAAGGTCTGAAAATCGCCAAACTAATGGAGCGAATGTCTTGTAATCTCATAACTAATAGGACTAAACATGAGGGAGGAGGAGGACTCGAAAAACCAACTGCCTCCCCTTAAGTTGCGTGATTCGCAGCTAACACGAGTACAAGTCTTCCTCGATTTACGATTGGGTTACGTTCTTGATAACCCGATCTTAAATAGAAAAATCGTATAGCAAACCCAAGCATTAATGGGGTTGTTGTTGTTGTTGTTGCTGTTCCCCAGGCTGTCTGGCCGAGCAGCCCCAAGGTCCCGAGCAAGGCCAAGGCCATAAACAAGCACCCCTACAAAACCCTCCCTGTTTACCACTAATAAAGCCCGGGTGACCGAAGCCACTCCAAGGCAGGGAGCTGAGGAGGGTGCGGAAACGCCCGGGAAACCCAAGCCCCACCCAAGGCCCTGTGCCCCTCAGCAATTATGAAGGGAAAGTTGAGGGGCAAAGGAAAAATGTGACGCTTTGGCTCCCAGTCTGCCAACCTGAGGGGGTAAATGGGGATGCATTCTGGGACCAGCCAAAACACAAACACAAACGCCTAAAAACCTATAAAAATATCATAAATCGGGGCATTGGATAGTGAGGGCGATCTGTATCCTAAATATTTACTCAAAACGTTCTCCACAAGCGAATCTGTTCGAGTTGTGCGAAATCCAATATCAAAGTAAAGGACATCCGAGGAGAAACCCTTATAAAGCCGGTATCACACGAGAGCTTTTATACTTAACATTCCATGGTCAACTTTTCTTGGATATTTTGCACTGGTATCGGAAACTGGACTGATGATAGAATTATTTAGGTGACACAATTATATACAAAGTTTAATACATAAGCTGCCAGACCAGTGTTGAGGGAAAAAGCGCTCGTGTGATACCGGCTTAAGTGAATTCATCCCCCGGGAGCAATAGGTGAACACTAGAAATCTCTACATCAAGTGGTTTAGTTTTGATGGTGAAAATACTGTCTTAAGGCAAGATCTGTCGCATTTAGGGTACCGTAAAGTGGGGTTACTTCGGACTTGGGTCATAACTTCGGACATCGGCGATAATAAGTAATTAGACATTGTCATTATATAATGGAAACGCTTTTTATTGTTTTTTTTGTGGGGTCCGTTTAGAGAAATGGCAAAGGAAGAGCATGTAAAAGTCATAGGGAACTGACATGAGTACTGTATAATTATTAGTGGCCCCTCCATCATTGACGAACATGCCTATTACATAAGGCATCCTCTTCAAACACTAATCCGCCGTAGTTTGAATCTACCGCGCAGAGCATTTAAAAACTGAGGAGCCTTCATCATGAGCGCACGCGACCTCACTCATGGCTTCAGTCATTATGAATTGGGTTCTCACTACGAAAAAACTTCGTAAAAAATAAAAACAAAAAGAAAATAAGAATAACTATCTAATAAGCTTTCCATCATATCGTGGATGTACTTGTGTGGATCTTTGACCAGACGCTACTGCAGGCGTCATTCTTCCTTCTCTGCTCTGCGCTCAGCCTGCCCGGACCTGTCTCCCCACGCTCCGCGGGTTCCGCATTTGTTGCGTCCCTAGTGAGTTTTTTCTCATTTGTTTACTCCGGGATGTATCGAGTAAGGTTAGGATATGCGTAGCAGGAGTGTCCTGGGCTGGTTGCCCGCAGTGCAGTGTAATTTATTAGTGGCCCCTCCATCATTGACTGAGATTTTGCATGGCCCAGGGGCCAAAAAAAAAAAAAAAAAAATTTGATGTCAAAAGTTGATTTTTGTTTTCACTCACTCTTAAGAGTCTTCCCGCAGTTCCCGGGTTAACCTAAACTCGCGGTCTAGGTGAGCTGGGGAAGGCGTGCTAAACGGATCTTTTAATTCGCACAAATCGTTTTTAGGGGCAGCCCAGAAATCAAACAAAGCAGAGGGGACTCCGCCGGCACTAAAAACTGGAAGAGAGAACCAAGAATGGTGTTCTTGAGGGATTTGGTGGGAAGATTTTGATGTGAAAGTAGTGGCAAAATTTTGAGCCTCTGTTTCCCATTCCACCCAAGGTCCCGTACCCAACTGCCCCACCTGCAAGACTGGATTAGAGGCTGAGTCTGTGATCGGAAACATATCCAACTCCAGCGTTAAAGCAGAAAGTGCCTTGACGTCGTTAAAGCCGTCATTCTTAGTCCAGTCAGAAAATAGCTTTGAAGCTGAGGCAGGGGGTAGGGCTGGTGTTGATGCATACACAAAAAAGTCATGGTTATAATAACTTGGAATGGCCTTAATATGAACATCAAAAACATTTCCTTGACTATCCAAAGCTCTGAGTTTTCTAGACTTATTACCTTGGATTACCCACTCATGTGGTACAGGGAGCTCCCCCGAAATAGTAGCTTGTGCTGCCTCTGGCTTAGTTGGTAACATTGCTACCCATGACTCATCAGGCCCGTATAAAAGAGGCATGGCTCCATTTTTTGACTGGCACCTTGTCTAAAGGAGGGGGAGTTATGTCTGATATGACTCGCACATTAGAAGTAGTGAGAGCTGCTGTGCCTGGCACATTGGAAATTAGATCTGACACAAGAGGGGGGTTAGGTATTTTAGCTAAAGCAATGGATGTAGCCAGAGGTCGCACATTCGTCGACGTCGCGGGAGCTCCCGTACCAACTGTAGGAGTTTCCGGCGTAGGGCCAAAGAACCTATTAAGTGAATTCAATAGTAATCCATCAATCTCTTCTGCCGTTACATACCTAGCCGATGACGAACTCCGTGGAGATTCGACAGTACCCTGAGAGTCGTCTAGAATGTGACTGGACTCTTCAACCTCCATCTCTGAGACCAGAGATTCTTGTTCTTTATCCGTTAAGTCTGGCCTATCATGGGAAGATCCCGCCGAAGCCGGGACCTCCACATGCTGCCATGTTAAAACTGGGATAGAAGATGGTACATCGGCATCCTGGTGGACGTCAGCCACCACTTGAGTCACAAAGGGATGTGTTCTGTCCTGCCAGGACTGTGAGTATCGCCATACACCTTGGCTGTGACTGTCACTCGCTTGCGAGCTTGGTATACTCTCCGATTGAGAGCCCTCAACCGAGCCTCCTAGAGGTTTTATGATAAATAAAAGCTCCCATAGCTCAAGGTTATCACCTTGCAATGCTGTATGTGCTACAATCGTTGAGTAAGTAGCGAGAAGTTGTTCCACTTCTTGTAAAGCTACCGCCGCAGTATTATCTTTCTGAATTAGAACTTTAACACTTAAGAGGTTATAAATAGTGCAATTCTTTGTCTTCTGCGTGTCTTCTGCGTGTCGTAAGAGGCGACTAAAGAGGTTGGGTCGGTGGGCTTGCGACCCCCACCCGGAAAAAATATCTAAGCAAAGAAAAACGAACGAACAGCCTCGGATGCGGACGGAACCAACGTTGACGAACCACGACCGACTAAGGACATGCCTTCGGACATTCTGAGAATGGCTACGTGGAATGTTAGTGGCATGAATGATGGAACAAAAGAGAGAGAGGTTCTGGAAGTGTTAGTGAATGCCAGGCTGGATGTATGTGGAATGACAGAGACCAAATGGAAAGGTTCAGATGTGAGAGAATGGGAATGTGGAATGGTGTGTGTGCTGGAGTGAGTGAAGGAACAGCGAGAGAAGGTGCATGTTTGTTTGTAAGTAGCAAATGGAAGGAATGTGTAAGAGAGTATGGGTCTGTGGGTTCAAGGATTGTGTGGGTGAGAATGAAAGTAGGAATACAAACGTGGGTGATTGTATGCGTGTATGCCCCGACAGAGGATATACTTGAAAGAAAGAAAGAGGAGTTCTGGATGAATGTGGAGGCGTGCCTGGAGAAGTTTGACAAGAAGGAAAGAATATTTCTGATTGGGGATATGAATGGTAAGGTGGGTGATAGGAAAGTTGAGGGAGTGGTGGGAGGGTGGGGGGTACCATCAGAGGTGAATGGGAATGGTAGTGCACTTGTGGACGTATGTGTGGGAAGGAGGCTGTGGATAGCCAACACCTTCTTCCGACACAGAATGATCCACAGGTACACGTGGAAACGGATGTTGACGATGAAAGATAAGACAGTGGTGGAACGAAAGTCATTGATTGATTATGTATGTGTGGATGAACGAATGAAGAAATCTGTGATGGATGCTAGGGTGTATAGGGGTATTGGAGGGGGTCTGTCTGATCATTATGTAGTGGTAGCTAAGGTTAGGATACAAAAGAAGTGGGTGAGGAGAGCGGGAGGGAGGCGAGAGGAGGGTGGAATGGTGAGGAGGGTGGAGAGGTTGCAGGAGGAGGAAGTCAGGGAGGAGTACAGGAGAGCAGTGGAAAGACGACTAGGTGGGTTCGACCTGGAAGTTATGGAGGAAGTGGAGGAGATGAGCAAGGTGTTTAAGGATGAGATCTGTGCAGCATTTGAGGTGTGGAGTGAGGAGAAGAGGGAGGGGAGTGAAAGGTACAGCATGGTGGACAGAAGAGGTAAGAATAGCTGTGGAAGAAAAGAAGAAAGCATATAGAGTTTGGTTGGGTAGTAGAGGGAATGAAGATTCCGAGAGACAGAAACGAGCGAGGTACGTGGAGAGTAAGAGGGTGGTGAAGAGAGTAGTGAAGGAAAGTAAGAGAAGAGTAGATGAGGAATTTGGAAGGAATCTGAGTGTAAAATGGAGGGAGTAAGAAACTGTTCTGGAAAGAAGTCAAGAAAGTTAGGGAAGGTAGCAAGGGAAACAGTAAGGGTGTGAAAGATAAGAATGGGAGAATGCTAGCCGAGAAGCAAGAGAGAGTCGAAAGATGGAGGGAGTACTTCAGTGAGTTGCTAAATGAAAGGAATGAAGAGCCAGCAAACATAGCTGGATATGGTATGGGAGGGAGAAGAAGAGAAGTAGTGGAGGAGGAGGTGGGGATCAGGAGGTCAGAAGTGTGGGAAGCCATGAAAAGAGTGAAGTTGGGGAAAGCACCAGGAACAGATGGAGTGTGTGGGGAAATGTTGAGGTATGGTGGTGAGATAGTGATAGAATGGGTATGGAAAATGTGCAAACTAGCATGGGAGAAGGGGAGTGCACCCGATGACTGGAAGACTGGCATAATAGTCCCCCTATATAAGGGCAAAGGGGAAAGAGGAGTGTGTGGTAACCACCGAGGAATATCTTCTAAGCGTAGTAGGGAAGGTATACAGTAGGGTAGTGATTGAGAGAGTGAGAGTGAGAACGGAGAAATGGATAGGCGACGAGCAGGGAGGTTTTAGGAAGGGAAGAGGATGTAGATCAGATTTTTACCCTGAATTGTGTTGTGGAGAAGTATCTGGAGAAGAAACAAAAGGTGTATGTTGCCTTCATGGACTTGGAGAAGGCCTATGACAGAGTGGATAGAAGGTTTGTGGAAAGTACTTAGAATATACGGAGTAGAGGGCAAGTTGCTGAAAGCAGTGAAGAGCATGTATGAGGGTGCAAAGGCGGCAGTACGTGTGGAGTGAGCAGAGCGAGTTCTTTGACCTGAATGTTGGTTTGAAACAGGGGTGTGTGATGTCCCCGTGGTTGTTTACTGTATATATGGATGGAGTCATGAAAGAAATACTATCAAGAGCAGTGAATGTTGGTGTATCGCTGAAAAGGGAGGGAATTGAGTGAAGCTACCTATACTGCTGTTTGCGGATGATACAGTTCTGATGAGTGATAATGAATGGGAGTTGCAGGATCTGGTAAATGAGTTTGGAACAGTGTGCGAAAAACGGAATTTGAAGGTAAATACGGGAAGAGCAAGGTTATGGTCTTCGAAAGGGGTGAAGTCACAGAGTGTGAGGTGAAGCTGAACGGTCAGGCTATGGAGATCGTCAACTCTTTTAAGTATCTGGGCAGTGTGTTGAGTAAAGATGGGACTATGGATGAAGAGGTGCGGGAGAGGGTACAACAGGGGAAGAGGGTTGTAGGAACGCTAAAAGCAGTAACAAGAATAGGGTGGTCAGTATGGAAGTGAAGAAGTCCTTGCATGACAGTGTGGTAATCCCGACACTGACTTACGGAAGCGAAGCATGGACGTTGGTTGAGAGACTCAGACCAAGGGTGAGAGCAGTGGAAATGAATTACTTAAGGAGTGCGTGCGGAGTTACATGGAGGGATAGACAGACTAATGAGGAAGTAAGAAGGTGTGGTGTGGAGGTAGATGTGCTGGAAAGTGTGAAAAGGAACAACTTGAGATGGTTCGGCCATATGGAACGTATGGAAAGCGAGAGAATGACTAAGAGGGTGTACGAGAGCGAGGTGGAGGGACAGAGGGGGAGAGGTAGACCGAATATGAGGTGGAAGGATGGAGTGAGGAACTACATGAACGAAGGCGGTGCTGGTTGGGGGGAGGGGCGTCGACTGACTGGGGACAGAGGTGCATGGGGGCGGTTCGTTCTTGGCCACCCCTTCGGGGATCACGGCGTCAGGCAATAGATAGATAGATAGATAGAATTCTTTGTCACCCATATCCCCCGTGACCGATCTAGGCATTTAACATATTTAATGCAGAGCTTGTGAGTAAAAATAGGGATACCTGAGCATAACTCAGATATGGCGGCACACCATGGCGGAAGGCGGACGCAAGTTTGAGGCTCCGGCATATGTTATGGGAATAGTAAATTAATTCAAGGATATCGAGTACATACGGGGCTAACAAGAAGAGGAAGGATTTAGTGAAGGTTTGGAGGATATATTGGTGTGGTGGAGGGGTGATATATAGTGTAATAAGAGTGTGTAGTGACGGGACAGCGGTAGGGTTGTGAGTTGTTGAGTTTGTAAACAAACATGGCAGAGGGAATTTCGGGTATGACGGAGTCGGAAGGAAGGTTACAACGTTTTCGGGGATTTAAGAGCATAAATATCTAGATAGAAGAGGTTAGTATTGTTGTGAAGGATTTGGAAAAGTGGATGAGTGATACGGAGAAATGGAAGGGGGATATTGGTGAGAAAGTTAAGGCACTGTGTGTAATGTGTGGTGTGATAGGTGGGGAAGGGAATAGGCCTAGCGAAGGAAGTGAATGCAGGCCTTTTTTGGCAGTTAATGAGAGCCTAGAGATGTTATTGAAAAGGGTAGATGAACTGGGAGCAGAGAATATGGCATTGAAGGAGCAGCTGAAGGAATACGAAGGACGTTTCACGGAAGTAAAGGAGTCGACTGCATGGACGGTGGTAGGTAAACAAAAAGTCAAGGATTTGGAGGATATTATGAAAGAGCAAAAGGAAGAAATGAATATGACCAAACAAAGTTTTGAGAGTGCAGTTGTAGGGGTCATGAAGAACAAGGAGAGTGTCGTGAGGGAGGCCATGGACAGGGATAGGGGTGTAATCTTGTATGGAGATATAGAGACTCATATGAATGATAATGGAGTGAGAAAAGTGAGGGATATGGAGACAGTGAAGGAGGTCTTGAAAGGTGTGGATGAGGACGAATATGGATGGGAAGGGCAGGTGGAGGAGATCAGTAGGATAGGTAGATATAAAAGGGGAGAGATGAGACCTATAAGGGTACAGTTTAAAACTAGGGTAGTGGCGGAGACTGTGACAAATTTTAGTTGGAGGCTAAATACAAATGATAAACTGAAACACATAAGACTAAAGAAGGATTTGAGTATAGAACAAAGGAAAAAAATTAAGGAATTACAAGAAAAGGCTGATGAAAATAATGGAAAGTTGGATGAGGAGGAAAAGAGAAATTTTTACTGGAGAGTGGGACGGAAAAGTGAGGAAGTGGTTTATAAGAGTAGAAAGGAGGGGGAGATCAGGGAGGGGAGAGAATGTGATGAGAGTTGTGACGGAGGAGGAGAACGGGGTGGAGGTGTCACAGGGAGAGACAGGAGACAAAGAGGCAGACCCAGTAGTGCTAACAGGGGAGTAGGGTACGGACTGGAGGAGCGGGATGGTGTAATTGCTGGAGGAATGGTAGATGGATTAAGGATTATGTTTAGTAATGTGGATGTGTTTACTCAGGACAAGAAAAGAGAACTGATATGTAGGTTGCAGGATGAAGAGGAAAAACCTGATATCATAGCCCTACAGGAAGTAAGACCAAAAAATGTTAGAATTGAGAGGGAACTGGTGGAATATAGTTTGGAGGGTTTTGAGTTATATGAGAGAAATGCTATTAGAGCAGAGGTTGGAAGAGGACTGTTTATTTATGTAAGAAAAGAGCTCAAGGTTAATGAGGTGGATATGAGACAGCAGTATTGTGAGTATTTGTGTATTGAAGTAAAATGTGTAAGAGGATCAATTCTAATTGCCTCTATATATAGAAGCCCAAATAATAGCAGGGGAGAGGATGATAACCTACTGAAATCAATGGAGGAGATAGATAATAGAGAGAACAAATATAAAATTTTGATTGGAGATTTCAATTTGCCAAGGATCAACTGGGCAAATTGTACTACTCCAGCGGGACAGGGTAGCATGGAAAATAAGTTTATAGAGAAAGTGAGAGATTGTTTTTTAACGCAACATATTGTAGAGATGACAAGATATAGAGATGGGACGCAGGGGAGTGTACTTGATTTGATTTTTAGCAATGAAGAGGATATAGTGGAACATGTTAATGTGGATAGCCCTATAGGTCGTAGTGACCATGCCTGTATAAGCTTTAGTTGTAACATTAAATCGGAGAAGGATAATAAAAGCAATAGAAAAATATACATGTATGATAGAGCAGATTATGAGCTGCTGAGACGGTGTTTGGACATTGACTGGGGGGAATATTTGAACGGTGAAGACGCTGAAGGAATGTGGAGGAAAATTAGAGTCAAACTGGAGAATGCTGTATCCAAAAGTGTACCAGTAAGGGAATATAAGGATAAAACAAAATTGAGGAAAAGAACAAACCCAGAATTGCCAATGAAAAGAAAGCTTTGGATATTGATTAGAAGAAAGAAACGATTGTGGGAAAGATTAAAATTGTTAAAAAAGAACAGGGGGTCTAGTATAGAGGCTAAGGAAGTGGATCTGGAAAGTAGACAAATAAACAATAAAATAAGGTGGGAAACAAGGAGGGGGGTGAAGGAGAGGGAGAGAGAGATAGCTAGAAATGTGAAGGATAATCCAAAAATATTCTGGAAGTACATTCAGGAAAAATTAACAAGAAGAGTAGGGATCCCAGAGCTGGTGGGGGAGTTGAATGATGGGAGTAGAGCGGAGACTGATAAGGAGAAAGCAGAGGTGCTGGGGAAATACTTTGGGGGGGGGTACTAACAGTGGAGTCGGAGGATGCAGTGCCTACTATTCCCATCAAACAGGCACCGGCACTAGAACTAGTAGAATTTTCCCATGCTAGAATAAGAAGGGCTATAGAAAAAATGAACAGAAGTAAGTCACCGGGACCAGATGGGATACACCCAAGAATCATAAAGGAAGGAAGGGAGATGTTAGTAGAGCCATTGAAAATGTTATTTGAGGTATCGTTTAATACAGGACAAATCCCGATGGACTGGAGAGAGGCGAACATAACAGCTATATTTAAGAAGGGAAAGAGAAATGACCCAGAGAATTATAGACCAGTCAGTTTGACAAGTGTTGTGTGTAAACTAATGGAAACGGTAATTAGAGAAGGAATAATGGATCATATGAAGTCAAACCAACTTTTCAGTGGGAGACAGTTCGGATTCTTGCCGGGGAGGTCGACGGTACTACAGCTAATTAAGGTGGTAGATGATTGGATGCAAATTCTAGAAGATGGTGATGTAATAGACGTGGTATATTGCGATTTTATGAAGGCCTTCGATAAGGTCCCACATAAAAGGTTAATAGAGAAAGTTAGAAGCTATAATATAGGGGAGAAATGTGTGAAATGGATAGAAGCCTTCCTGAAAGATCGGAGACAGAGGGTATTGGTGAATGGAATAGGCTCGGGGTGGAGGGAAATTACAAGTGGGGTACCTCAGGGATCTGTGTCGGGACCACTGCTGTTCGTTATATTTATCAACGACTTGCCTGAAGTTATAACTAATGGAAGTGAGGTATACCTGTATGCGGATGACACTAAACTGTATAGAAGAGTGAGGAGTAAGGAAGATATGGGTTTGCTTCAAGGAGATGTGGAGGGCATGAAGGGATGGTCTGAGCATTGGTTAATGCCTTTTCATCCAAAAAAATGCAAGTACATGCGGATTGGGACCAGCAAGATAGACAAGGTAGGATACAGTATGTATGAAGCGATGGAGGAAGTGAGTGCAGAAAAGGATATAGGAGTAGTGATAGATAATAAGTTAAATTTCTCAGAACATTTAGCGGAAAAGATAAACAAAGCCAATAGAATTGTAGGGCTGATAAGGAGGACATTTGTGTCACTTGACGAAGAAATCTTCAGGAATCTATATACAGCGCTGGTTAGGCCACACCTGGAATATGCAAACCAGGTGTGGGCTCCATATATGGTAAAGGATATAGAAGCAGTGGAGAAAGTGCAGAGAAATGCTGAGATATGGAGGAGAAGAAGCTGTTGACATAATGCATAGGTTATGTAAATTAGCATGGGAAAAGGAAAGTGTACCAGAGGACTGGAGGAAAGCAGTGATAGTACCCTTGTACAAAGGGAAGGGTAGTAAAGAAGAGTGTAAGAATTATAGGGGAATTAGCTTGCTTAGCATACCTGGAAAGGTACACGCAAGAGTAGTACCACAGAGGCTACAGAAGATAACGGATGACAAAATAGGCGAGGAACAGGGAGGTTTCAGAAAGGGCAGGGGCTGCGTTGACCAGATAGCCTCAATGCGATTGTTGGTAGAGAAGTATCTGGCCAAAAACAGAAAACTCTATGCAGCATTCATGGATTTGGAAAAAGCCTACGACAAAGTAGACTGGGAGGGCCTGTGGGATGTGTTAACAGTATATGGTGTGGGAGGAAAGTTGCTAATGGCAGTAAAATCTTTTTATAGGAAATGCAATGGCAAATGTGAAGGTAGGGGATAAGTTAAGTGAAAGTTTTGAGGTCAATGTAGGTGTAAGACAGGGATGTGTCATGTCAGCTTGGTTGTTCAATATATACATGGATGGAGTGATTAGGGAATGTAGGGCTGTATCAATGGGTGTGGGAGCTAGACTGGAGTCAGAGGGAAGAACATGGAAGATTTTAACATGCCTATATGCGGACGATGCAGTCCTGTTGGCGGAAAATGCTGAAGAACTTCAGAGAGTGGTCACTGACTTTGACAGGGTATGTGAAAAGAGAAAGTTAAAGGTCAATGTAGGGAAATGTAAGGTAATGGTGTTTGAGAGAAGAATGCATGAAACTATAGATTTTAAGGAAAAATATAGAATCAAGAAAGAACACAAGAAAAGTTGTAAAATAAAATTGAAAAATGAAGTACTAGAAGAGGTTGAAAGTTTCAAGTATTTGGGAGCTGTACTATGCAAATATGGTAAAATGGAGAGTGAGATAAAAGAGAGAAAAATGCAAGGGAGAAAAGATATTGGAGAACTTGATAGTATTCTCAAAGGAAGAATGGTTAGCCAGGAAGTCAAAAAGTCACTGAGAAACAGTGTGCTGCTCCCAACACTCTCGTATGGAAGCGAGACATGGACAGCAAGTGACGAGGACCTCTTCAAACTAAGAGCTGTGGAGATGAGCTTTTTCAGAATGGCAGCTGGCATGAATAGGCTAGATGGGCCAAGTAATAGGGAAGTGTACGAGTCCTTTGGAATGGAAGAGCAGGCTTTGGGCATTGATTGTGGTGTGGTTGAGTGGATAAAGAGAAGTACTTTGAGGTGGTATGGTCATGTTCAGAGAATGGATGAAGACAGAATGCCAAGAAAGATATATGGGAGTCAGGTGAGTGGAACCGCTAGTAGTGGAAGACCACCTATGGTATGGGAAAAGAAAGTGAAAAAATATATTGAAGAAAAACTTCCACGTAGTGGAAGGGGCATTGTGGCACGGGCAAGGGAGGCATGTCTTGACAAAGTAGCTTGGAGACGTTTCTGTCATGGCCATCCTCTAGTGGGGGTTTCCCAGGGGGAAGCAAGGCGTCGGAGATGATGATGATGATGATGAAGAGCTAGCAAGCTGGTACCAACGTTGAAGAACGCGGGCTATGAGCAGAGGTTGAGGACACTGGGACTTCCGACACTGGCATATAGGAGAAAGAGAGGGGATATGATAGAGACTTTTAAGATAGTGTCAGGAAAGTACGATGAGGATGTGTGTGAAGGTATCTTCTTGATGCGGGAGGGAACAAGAACGAGAGGACACTCTAAGAAAATTTACAAAGAAAGAAATAGGCTTGAGAAGGCGAAGAACTCATTTTGTGATATGAGTGGAACGCACTGCCCCAGTATGTAGTCGATTCCGAATCAATAAGGGAGTTTGAAAGTAATCTTGATAAAGCATGGGGAAGACAAGATTTGAAGTTTGATTATAAAACAAAAATACAGAATAGTAAAAATGTTGCGTCTGCTACCGCCGCCGCCAACACCGTGAACGACCGCAGCAGTGCAAGTACTGTACTAGTACTGAGCTGGATACACAGGCATAGTTTGCCTTTTTCCAGAGGATCTACTGTAAGAAACTGTAAGAATAACGGCGTTGAACATAAAGCAATGAGAGGTTCAAGTGCCGACATGACAGAGACTGGGGGAAAACTACCCCGCCCCCGGGGACTACCTGGTCACCTGGTGCAACGCCGGTACTCCGCCCTGGAAAGAGAAAAGTCCAGGAATTAATGCTCATAAGGTTACCCCAAAATGGTACAAAACATGTGCCTTAAAACCGCCGGTCAACGAACCGTAGCACTCCACCACTACTGTTCGTTTTCCTTTAGTTTCATATTAAAGATTTCAGCATATCTTTACCCGTTCAAAAGATTTAAGCATATCTTCTGAATCCTCATAAAGATGAAGCATATCTTTATTAAAGATGAAGTCCTTTCAAGTATCCCTTTAAACTTGAAACACTAGTAAGATTCAGGCATCTTTTTATCCCTTAAAAAGTCTAAGCCTACCTTAATCTCTAATCCGGCTTCTCCAGAAGCCCTCATAGATCGCCCTCTTGAAGGCCGTGATACCCTATTGTATCAATAAATTGTTTGGCAAATTATCGTGAATTGCAAATCCGTTAATATAACCACCCGAAGGTACAACCGCCGGGTTTTATATGCAATGTCAAACCAATTGTACCTGCCCCAGACCCCGTTGTAAAAAAGGGTCGCCGGAAGGGAAAGACCAAACAAACAAACAGCATTGTTTCAATGGCTTAATAAAGATTTCAACATATCTTTTACCTGTCCCAAAAGATTTACGAATATCCTCTGACATGATATGAAGACCATCATGGCTTTTATGACTGACGCAGTCTTCCCAGTGGTGTTAAGTTTTACTGGAAAACCCATGAAAAGACGCCGGCCACCGTATTATCTCGCAGATAAAAAACTGAGAAGCCTGTCTTAAATGCTAGATCTGACTTCCCCCGAAGTGTCCTAGATCGCCGTATTGTCGAAGGCGGCGATACCTAAACGTATCCCATAATTGTCTGGTCAACTATACTGATTTGCAAATCCGTTAATCCCACCCTCCCAAGGTGCAACCGCCGGGTGTGAATTTAAGTACAACGTTAACCCCAACTGTTCCGATCCCCACTTCTCTGCAAAAGATCGCCGGGGAGGAAAGACCAATCGACAAACAGCCTAGTTTTACTGGCTTTGTAAAAACCGGGAAAACTACACACCACAAGTGTCCCCATGAACACTGTTAAATGGGTACAGCCATCCCGCCGGGAATCAAAGGAAGTCTGAACACAGGCCCCATCAGAGACGCAGTCCTGGAGAGCCTCAAACCACCACTCGCCGGGGAAAACAAGCCTTTTTTAACTACGCGTGGCTAAAACTCGGCAACCAGCCGGGTTTTTCAAGATGTAACCGAGAAAAACCTTGACTGTAGCAATGGGTACAGCCATCCCGCCGGGAATCAAAGGAAGTCTGAACACAGGCTCCATCAGAGACGCAGTCCTGGAGAGCCTCAAACAACCACTCGCCGGGGAAAACACGCCTTTTTTAACCACGCGTGGCTAAAACTCGGCAACCAGCCGGGTTTTTCAAGATGAAACCGAGAAAAACCCGCCGGAGAAGGCAACCCACCCCGAACAGATTCAATCTGAACGCACCAAATATATCGAGGAATTAGCCAAAGCACAACTAACCCAGGACACACAAATAGTCCGTGGAATTAGCCAATACACAACTAATCCAGGATACAAATATAGTCCGTGGAATAGCCAATACACAACTAACTAGGACACACATGACACAGTAGTACATATTTATAACCTAAATCAATAACACTTGTACATGTGGCAAAGCTACGAGAGGCTGGTTAGGCCTAGGCAGACGGAAATAACAGGTAAACACGTCGTAATATAAACAAAAAGCACTGAATTATATCACAACAGGAACCACCGTCAACACACCACTGTAGCACACACTTCCCGGCGAAGGGAAGAACTGACTCGGGACCCAGAAAAAACTTCACTAAGTGAAGAAAAAAACGCAGGGAACATCAGAGAAAAAAGCTACCTCATCAGAAAGATAAAAGGAAGCAATAATAACGCGAAAAAGAAAGCCGCCTACATCACCAAGCTAGCTACCTGTGAAGAAGTTCACCTGGCCACAACAGGACCACGAGGGTACACCCGAAATAGATGCCCCAAACACACGACCCAAAATACACTGCACTGCGGGCAACTAACCCAGGACACTCCTGCTACGCATATTCTAACCTTACTCGAGACATCCCTGAGTAAACAAATGAGAAAAAACTCACTAGGGACACAAAAAATGCGGAACCAGTGGAGCGTGGGGAGGCACGTCCGGGCAGGTTGAGCGCAGAGCAGAGAAGGAAGAATGACGCCCGAGATCGTCGTCTGGTCAAAGATCCACACAAGTACAGTACATCCACGATTATATGGAAGCTTATGAATAGTTATTCTTATTTTGTTTTTGTTTTTATTTTTTACGAAGTTTTTTCGTATTGAGAACCCAATTCATAATGACTGAACCATGAGTGATGTTGCGTGCGCTCATGATGAAGGATCCTCAAATTTGTTATGCTCTGTGCGGCTCAGAATTTCAAACTAACGGGGATGATCGTGTTTGCAGGAGAGGGTCGCCTTACTGTAATAGGCAGAATCGTCAATGATGGAGGGCGCCCACTAATGAATACATTGCTTGCGTACATAAGTTACATATGATAGTTTATCCTGAACATGTCCATGCCGTACATAAGGCAAATATGATAGTGTTACCCTGAACAATCACTTGCGTAGTTAAATTACATGATGATCGCTTACCCCGAACATGACATGGAACGTAAGTTACATATGATAGCTATACCCCTAAAACAGTTACATTTGGATACCTTACCCAGAACAAGCAGGCAGTTAAGTTACATTGTGATACCTTATCCTCGTATCTGAACAAGCCATGACAATCAAGTTACATATGATCGCATTACCCTGAACAAATATGGCTTACATAAGTTTACAAATGATAGCCTTACCGCTGAAACAACCTGGTAAGTTAAGTTAGGATGTAGGCGTATATGATAGTCCGGGGTCCGTACATGGAAGGGCAACCTCACGATCTGTCCAAGGATAGAACTCATTCTCCGTTGGTGGCGGTGAGGTGGGGTGGTGGGGGGCGAGGTATTGTGGTCTTTGGGTGGCAATGGCTGCTCATCCCTACGGTATAGGGCTCTTCCGGTATAGTTTGGCTTCCGGCGCATCCTGTTGAGGGTATACACGAAGCTGTTAACCCATAGCCATACCATATGGCATACAGCTAAATAAAAGCCTCCTGCCAGTCCAAGACACTGTAGGCAAATTTTAAATGGCAGGAGATGAGACCACCTTTTCACCCTCTAATGAGTATGGAGCCAAGACTGGCCCCAGTCACCCTTCAGCGGGTCTTATATAAGCCTGGCACTGAGAAGTGTTGCCAGACATGAGCTCGGTTAGCAGTTGCGTCAAATCAGTCGTGTTACCAACTACAGGGGCTTGCTACAGGCCCAAGTTACAATAAGGAAAGTACATTACTGACATGATTTAGACCTCGGGCCTGGGACTGGAATGTATGTTACTTGATCTACGGACGAAGTTATACTGTCGACTCGGGCCTGGGACTGTATGGGTTAACAACCTACACACTGCAGAGCATATTTCCGCTATATTAGGGCTCATTCAGGCACTCCTGAATAATTGAGGAAAAGTGGTCTGCATGAAATATAAATGTATTCAGACAAAAAACTAGAAGAAAATAGCTTCAAAAGTGACAGTAGAGTCACAGTCATCTCACACATTTTTGATCCCACGATTACGCATCCCACTGGTACTATCCAATGGCTACCTGAATTCTCTATCTCCACGAAAAAATCACACGAGTCCCACTGTATGGCGCACCCGACGCATCGTGGATAGCATTTGTTGGAAGGCCATGTTGATGACGCGCTGGGGGGCATAGCCTAGGCTTCCCGCTCAGTGTTCCTATTGTCCAGCTACTCTCACGTGTGAATTATTCCAAGGGTACCTGTTTTTTTCATTGTGATTACCTGTCCCGGCGGTCCGACCCACGAACAATGATGGCTTCCCAGGGTAGTGGGGGCCCCAGTGGTCCTAGTGAGGAAAGAAAGGCACCACCTAAGGCGACCAGGAAAGGCCAAAGAAGACAAAAACCAACATCATCGGTTTGGTCCAAAAACTGAGGAAGTATAGTGTAGAAGAGCAAAAAAATGTTGTTCAAATGATCGAAGAAGGCTCACAGAAACTGTGATATAACAAAACGAATGAACTGTCCAGACGGAACTGTTAGAACATTTAGAAAGAATAAGGAACAGATGAAGAAATCGTTGGCTGTTGCTGAGAAATATTTTGGTGGTGAAGGTGGTGGTGCTAGTTCGGCAGTGGAAAGTACAGTGAAAAAAATCAAGTGCTAGCTATAACTGAACATTATTTGTTAAAGTGGGTTCAGAGGCGAGATACAGAGAAAGCAGGTGTTGCAGGCCCACAACTTAGAGCAGATGCACGTAAAGATTTATCGATGCACTATGTAAAAAAAGAAACGTACCAAATCCAGTGCCTTTTAATGCCTCAGTAGGTTTGGCTTCAAAATTTTAAAACAAGGTGTGGGGTGAAGCATGCTGTGTACCAGGGTGAGGTGGGCTCTGCTGATGAAACTTCAGCCAACTCTTAGCCCTGCAATTGCTTCGCCAACTGATAGAAGACGGAGGTTATTGTTTGGACCAAATATATAATTGTGACGAGACAGGACTGTACTGGAAGCGAGTCACCACAATCCCCATTCATCTCAGTAAAATAAAGCCAGCAAAGGGGGTACAAATGGCAAAGGATCGCATGAGTGTTCTCTTGACTTGCAATGCGTCCGGAACTCAACCGAATGTAACCTTTGGGTAATTTATAAGTTTGCCAAGGCCTGTCGCGCCTACCAGAACTGTGACATGAATCGTTTGAAATGTGTACTGGAGCCAAACATCGCAAGGGCTACATGACCACACCCCTCTCCATCAGCTGGTTTGATGATCATTTTGTCCCGGATGCTAAAGCCCATTGCAAGCGCCAAAACATCGATTTTTAAAGTCATTTGTGTTTTTGGGATAATGCGCCT